>VWZI01010405.1:1024021-1116595 GCA_013396835.1 Psilopogon haemacephalus
ATTCTATTCTATTCTATTCTATTCTATTCTATTCTATTCTATTCTATTCTATTCTATTCTATTCTATTCTATTCTATTCTATTCTATTCTATTCTAAAAGCACAAATGCATCCTTGGGCTGAGGAGAAAGAACGTGGTTTATTCTCATAAATACACTCATCCCCCACAGGGGCCACTGAGGGTTGTCCTCGTGCAGAATTTGTTCCATAAGAAATCTCACCAGTGTTCCCAAGGCTGCGGGATGATGTGCCTGGCTGAGGCACCCCGATGTGTCCCTGTAATGCTGGGAGCCAGGGAAGCTTCACCATGACATGAGCAAGAGGTGACCTTGAGCACCTAGCTTTCCAGGCGCTCCATCAGCTCCCCACAGCCATCACCTCGGTTCCTCTCCGCAGTCCTCAGCTCCCATTACTGCATGGTGAAATAAAACAGGGTGAAAAGGAGCACTCCCAGAACAAAAAGCAAAAGGATGGCAATGCAGCAGCAGCCTTTCCAGGGGAAGTGGCTACTGAAGAGAGAAGGGTGGTGGGTCAGGGTGCCATGGGGCCTCATGCCATGGTGTTTCAGGGTGCGATGGGTCCTGGGCTTGCCCACACCCACCAAGGGCTCCCAGTCATCTGATGCTGGGGCCAGTCGTGACATGCTGCAAACACCAAGCTGGCAGCCCTCACAGCGGTTGCTGTCGTGTGGCCCTGACACTGGTACATCCACCACAACTTCCAGGAAATTGGAGGCCTGGATGTTCACATGGTAAAAGTCACTGAGAATCTTTAGAACCAGGTTGTGCAGAACCTTCTCCATAGTCTCCTGGCTGAAATCAGGCTTCTCCAGCTGGGGGTCAGGGCACTGTCTGCATGACTGGCGAAAGACTCGCATCCACACCTTGCCTTGGCCCTTGTGCAAGCACATGTGGAACAGGATGTGCACTTTGGCTGAAGACCACTCACGAAAGCACTGGGAGCACTGAAACCTGTCAGGACACAGAGGAGACCAGCTCATTCCAAGCTCTCTGTGCTAAGCTAGTGGCTTTCTGCACAGCCAGAAGGGACTAGGGTGGCTACAGGGCTCATGGCTTAACTTCATGAATGAAAGCTTTACACAAAACTGTCCTTGCCCTAACAGCATTATGCCAGTTGTGTATGTAAACTCAGGGCTGGCTCCAGAATTAATACTTTAGGATCCAGGCTGTCTGCTGGGCCTGCACTTGTCCCCTTTCCTAGTCCATCGCAGCCTCACTGCCAGGAGCAGAGGTCCCTGGGGAGGGAAGCATCAATCCTCAGCTCTGTTTGGGGCTTCAGCCCCTTGCCTGTTCTGGCTCATCACAGCTCAGCAGAAAGCTAACATTGAGCCAAGGTTTGGGGAAGAAAAAAAAAAAATAGAAGGAAGGTGTGGGTGGAGGCTGTAGGGCAGGTGAGGACACGTTTGAGGAGTGAAAAGATACACAACTCACAGCTCATTGTCTTGCACAATCTGTATGGGGGCTGGCAGCCAAGGTCTCTGTTTGCTGTCACCCAGGCAGGTTGTCTGGCTGATGCCCAGGGTCCTGCCTGGGTTGGAAATGGTTGAGACAGGGCCTCTCACCAGTAATGCAGGGCCATAGGTGCTCTCTCCTCCCAGATCCCACAGCCTGCTGAAGAAGTCCTTTGTATCTTGATGCCAACAAGGAGAAAAGCTGTTGTTTTGCCCTGGGGAGTTGCCACACTCTCCTGCTATCATGACTTTTTTCCAGTTTGGAAATATCCCACCAAGCTTGGAACAAAATGGAAAAAACCCTCCCAACCCTATCCACCTCCAAATTGCCCTTTTCATATCTAAAGCTGTTTCTTATAAGCTAACCCTGAGAAAGTGCAATGGCAGCCCATTGTCCCTGGCCCCACTCCAAAGACCAAGCCAGCAGCCCCCTACCTCCCAAGAGCATGGCTCTGCACAAACTCCTTCCAGCCAGACTTGAGGTCATGGAACTGCAGGTTATCATTCTCCAAAAGTGTCCATGGGTCTTCTAAGTGATTATCTGCCATCTCCGCAAAAATGTTCTGCCAGGTCTTCATGGTCCCACCTGGGGCTAGGGAAGAGGGAGTGATTAAGCCTGTGGGTCAGGCTCGCAGCTTCTGAGTGCTGATACGTATGTGCAACTGCCTTTTCCCCAAGCTCTTCCTCTTCACACAACACCTCTGTACTTGGAGAGGAGAACCTTTGCTCCCATGTGAGCAGCACCGCCCCACCCCAGTCCCTATAGTAACAGGCTCTGCTGACGCTGCACCACGTCCTAGGTGGTTGAAATGTCCCTGAAATGAAGGACAAGGTGTGTTCCCCAGTGCACATCGTGCCGAAGCTGTGCTCTCGTGATGCTGTTCTGTCTGTAGGCAGAGAGCTTGGAAATGAAACCTCCTGCCAGGCTGCCCATGCCCATCATGGCATCTAGGGCGAACCGGCAGAGATTGTGCCCTGTGTAGGAGTAACGGAAGCAAAACCCACTGAAAGCACAGGACTCAGCAGTTGATAAGGCCCCACTTATCCTTATCTCTCTCGATAGCTGCCGCCAAGCACAGGGTGTTTTTCACAGCTTTCAGCACAAAAAGGCCTGATGTGAAACCTCAAGGTAGAGAGCTGGGGAGGACAGCATCACAGGGCAAACCAAAACAGAGGAGGTGTGTCCTCAGCTCAGAGCACACAGTGGGGCTGGGGTTTTCTGAAGCCCTTCTGCCCCTCAGCTCACTCCTGTCCAGGTGTGCAGGTACCCTAGGACATCCCACGGAGAGTGATGAAGGATGAAGAAGAGGTTAGATAAGATGCCAGATGAGAACTGCTCTTGAGTTAGGGGGAAGATCTGCAGTTTGATAAAGCAAACTCAGCTTGCCACTGAAATAAAACCATCTCACTTTATGTGCAGCTTTCAGAGGAGACCATCATGTGCACAGAAAGGGCAAAAAACACCTCAAAACACCCAGTCTTGGAGAAAATGTGCTAGGTGGATGATGAAAATGAAGCCACCACAGAAACCCACAGCAGCTCCTCGTGCTGAGTGCCCAGAGCAGCACAGCCTCCCAGAAGCAGAGATGGTTTAACACAAAGACTGTAGGACATTAAAGACTGAAGTAGGACATTAAAGATTGAAGTAGGACAGATCTCTGCTTGAAAAAAACAGCAGAAGAGTCTTGAGATCAGACTTAAAATACTTCCCATTGATTTCAAATGAAATGTGTTCCCAGAGCATCACATTTGGCTTAACACTCCCAAAGCACAGGTGGCCCAGGCTCCTGGAGCTGTCTGGGGCAGTGGGATTGCTGAGAACATAGGTGACAACTGTGGCATCACAAGAGTGGCACGACGGCTGCTGGCAGTAAGTGATAGCAGCTGTAAGGTCTTAAGAGGCAGTAGCACACCAGGCTCATGCTCCAGATCCCTAAAGAGGGGGCAGGTGACATAGATAAATAACAATAGGCTGGCAGGGAGCCTCTGATCTTTGCCGTTGGAAAAGTCAGTGAGTCATTTGTATAAAGAGCCCTCCGGCACCTTCCTAAAGTGTACCGCCCCTCCTGCAAGAGTGGAGGGAGGTAATGAGGTCCTGAGGCAGATCCTACCTTTAGCTTCAGGGTTCTTGCCTGCTTTGAGATTTTTCCACCCTTAATTCTGCCTTGATGCTACAATCCAGAGTAGAATTAGAAAGAAGGAAAGGAAGTTTCCTGAAAGCAGGGGTATCAAGATGAGGTCTTCAGGATTTTTATGGAAAGTTGGCAAAGTCCCATGGATAGGGACTGAGACACTCCCTGCCCAAGAGCTTTGCCATGGGGACACAGGGATACTTTTGGACTGGGGCAGCAACCTGCAATCAGGACAGTGAAGAAGGAGAAGCCATCCCACCAGCATTTCCAATGCTCACAGGTGAGGACTGGGGAACATCCTTGGCTCTGGTCTGGTGCGTTGTGGGGAAGAGAGGGAGTGGCAGCTCTCCCTGGCCCCGCTCCCACTCCTTTCCCAGAGAGCTGGGGCTCCGTTCCTTTAGGTTTGGTATAGAAGACCAAACCTTGGTGCAGCCTGCCACAGATGGATCTCCAGGGCTGCAAGCCTCCCAGTGTGCAAAGTAGGAGCTAAGTGGGAGCAGGGCTGGCACCATGCAGTGCATGGCAACACTGTGATCCAGCATGGTATGAAGAGCCACCAGCAGCAGGGTGGTCAGGATAGTGCCACCATCCTGCAGTATCTGCCTGTCCTCTTGGACCCCTTTGCATTAGCAGCTGAGATTTACCTTCGAGGGGTTTAAAGTAAGAAAAACCTAAACATTTTGACATCTCCCTTTTACTTCTAGGGGAGCCATGCCAGTGTTAAACACCTGAAGCTATTTAGAGGCAGAGGAGTGCCCTGGGGAGCCAGCCCTCCCTCCTGGAACTCTCATATTCACCCAAACAAATCCATCACTTCATCTGGGGGACCTGTGGTTTCAGCCCAGCTCTTCCTCCTCAGGGCTGCTGTCATGAAGCTGAGGGTTGCTCCCACCAGACAGACAATACTCCCCCATACTCCTCACCCCAGGAGATAAAATGCTGCCCCTCAGGCACACTGCTCAGTGGGAGTGACACTGCTCAATGAGAAGCCCCTGCCTCCAAAACCCAACTCTGATGGAAACCATCATGTCATGGCAACACAACTCCAATTGTGACTCAAAATGTGCCGAGCCCTCACAGTTGTCTCTGAGAAGGAGCCCAGTGTTGCTCCCTCTATTAAAAGCCTTTGCCTTGCTCTTACTAAAGGGACTTTCCCAGAACCACCCACAGAGCTGAAACTAGTTTGACATTCTGTTCCACTTCACACACACCTCCCAGCGCTGCCCAAGCACCTTGCCGCTTACCAGCACCCATGTGGAAACTAAACCTGATCCTGCAGGTCCCCTGCAGCCTGGCCTTGGCAGGGACCAGGGACGAGCCCTGTCTTGACCCCATGGTCCTGCTGGGCTGGGTATCACCTGCCAGGGACAGCCCTTGCCACTCCTCTCCATCCCAGCATGCAGGCTGTGACTCCTCCATAAGATGTGTGAAGGAGACAAACATGAGGTGCAGCCTGGACAGCAATTTCCCAGATTCAGATTTCACAACCTGAAATTATTTTTCACTTCAGCTCCCACCCCCAGGGTGAGCCACACAGGCAAAAGGAAGAAGGTTATTTTCTAAAGTTCTTTCTCCTCCTCCCCATCTATCATATGTCAGCCTCCTCATCCCTTATCCCTCAAGACCAAGGAAAAAGTGCTCACACTGCCTGTGAGGAACCTGCTTGGCCCACACATGCCTCATCCCTGCTGTGACATCCATCCCTTCCCTTTGGGGTCACTCCATTCCCAGCTGGCTTTGTCCTGCCAGCAGTCCCCAGAAGGGGTAAAAGGACAGTCCTGGTTCCTAGGCAGCATCACAGAGCAGGGCATCCCCTCAGCAGCGGGCAAGGCCAGGTTTGCAAGACAGATGGGCTGCCATCTGGGAGACAGAATATAAGCCTAAACATTTCTCTGTTTCTCACTGCTCGCTTCATACTGGGGCTTTTTTCCTTGCTCTGAAGACTTCTTTCATCTTTTCCTGTACTAAACATGCCTAATTCTTCTCCACCAGTCGTTCTTTCAGAGCATTTTTGCTCCTTTTTCCAGGTCATCAGGGTGAATTCAATTTCTAACCCTCCTCCCAGACGGCACCTACACCCTTCCTCAATAGCATATTGCCTACATTTCAGCCATGCTTCCTCAAAAAAAAACATCTGCTGTGTCTTTCATGGCAAGCTATTGACAGCTTGCTCATGGGATATAATTTCTTGCATAGCCATCCCCCCACAGGGGCAGAATTTCCCATTTCCATTGTTTGTTTATGACAATGCCATGTAAGGCAGCACAAAGATAGCCTCGCTCCTGCTTCCCCTGTGGTACCAAGCCCATTGCCCGAATGAATAGAAAATCAGGTTGGTTTGACACAACGTGTTCCTGCTAAAACTGCCTTCTCAACCCCAACACTGCCCTCTTGTTGTTTACCACTTGGTGGCCTTACTAATTTGTTCCAGTGGCTTTCTGGGTACAGGGGCAGGCTGACTCACCTAGAGTTTCCTGGCTCCTCTTTCACTGCTTCCTTGAAGTACATAATGAGCATCTATACCTTCCTGGGACACAGCTCTATGCCCCTGTCCCCCACTTAGCCTACCTCTGTTGATAGTGAATGTTTGTCATTCTGTCATGATGAAACTTACCACCTCTAGGGACGAGAAATGGCAGTAGGTTCCCTTCCAGGCTTCATAGTTGAGTTCTTGGAGTAGAGTGGTCCACCTGTCCCAGGGCTGATTTGAGGCAAGGGGGATCAGGTACTCTGGAAATGGGGATATGCCCAAGCTGGTCTCTAGAGAGGTGACATAGTCTCATCACCCTGTACTGGGATGGAGAGGTATGCTGAGTGATGAGGAGAGATTTAAGGGAGGAGGTGGATGTGAAGAGGTAGGCAGGTACCACCATACACACATTTGGGCTCCCTGATTGTCTAGTCGGCCTCATGATGGTCACTCAAGGCAGAAGAAGAGAGTCTGGCCTGCCCCAAGCAGCACATCCTGCCAAAAGGAGGAAGAGAGAGAAGGAGAAACCCTGGAGCCGACTCAAAGCAAAACTAGAGAAAGCAAAATCAGGGTGGTGAGAGGAAACACAAATGCTCTGCAAGCCTACAGCAGCCTTAGTGACACACAGGGCAAGGTTCTCAGTGGGACAGGATGGAGGAGATGCTCAGGACACAGCAGGGCTGTGCAAGCTGGCTGTGGTTAGGGATCCAGACAACCTATCCTCCTACCACCAACAACAGCAACCAGCATGCTCCACCCTGTCTCTGCCAGGACAATTAACTACTTTCTCAGCAATTTAAGGCCACGGCAACTCTTCCAAACCATAGAGCTCAACAAACCAGTCACACCCACAGGAGACTCAGGGGCCAAATAATCCTCATACACCACTGCAACACCTCCTGCCCAAGCTATCCCAAACCTGAGACCCTCCAGTGACCAGGACAGTGCTCATTTGCAAGAGACCTTACTGACACACCATCTGACCATTTCCCCCCTTGCCATCTGCAGCATCCCATTTTGCAGGAGTGGTGCTTTGCTGCTCCATGGTGTGGCTTGTCTCAAAGATGCTAATGCAAGCAGCAAGGGGAGGACTTCCTCTCCATCTTCATCTGTGTGCCTGCTTTTCCTGAGACTCAGTTTTTGTGCTCAAGTTTCTTTGAAGAATGCTTGCTCACATGTTTCTGATCACCTTCAATCAAGGCTGGCATATATAAGGAGCCAGGCTGGCTCTCAAGCATCTGTCTAGGGGGATTTGTTTGCTTATGTATAGCCCAGGAATGTTTAAGTCACACATCCATCTTCCTGCGGATGCTGACTAGAATAATTTCCAGCTCTCTGAGGTCTCCAGACCTGGCCATTATCCATGAGCAAGAATCCAGCACAGGAGCAAGGATGATACCTGCTCTCTGAAGGTCCCAGTTGATGTACAGTCCCATGGAGCTGACAAAGCACTTTGTCACCAATGGTGGTGGCAGCCACCTCTCAGGGAAATGCTGGGTGTCCGTGGTCGGAAGTGGTTGCTCTAACTGCCAGACCAGGGTGTGCAGGAAACAGCAGCTTCAGCACCTGCAACCACCCCCTCGGCTGCACTGGGTCCCAGCAGGGGAAGAGCTGTAGCACAGACTGGTGGAGGGCTCTGTGCCCACAGGGGGTGAGTTTATTTGGAGCATAGGAAGTACACAAATCTGGAGGGGGTGCATGCAGATTCACAAGGTGAGCTCTGGGCACATTTGTGTGCTCATGAGCATCTGTGTGTACTCGTACATGAGTGTGCACAGCCAGGCTGGAGATGCTTCCTCTGGGGTGATACAGGGAAAACAAATTGGAACATCTGCCCAGTTCGGCTGCTGTGCACTTGTGAGCACAAAGCACAGGGGAAGGGGTTATCAGGAGCATCATTCACATCACAGTGTGGGTAGCAATGAGGTAGGCAGATCCAAACCTACTCCTTGTCCCCTTTGGCCTTTCAGTGATAGCACATCCTGAGAGCAAAGGAAAGTCAGGTCAAGATACTATTTAATATTATACAACCTTGTTCTTCTCCTACTACCACTGCTGTAAGCCTCAGCTTTCCCAAAATGGGATGCTGAGTACAAGGCTAGGACCTTATTCTGTTGGTGGCAGATGGCTCCAAGGCTCAGAGAGAAGTGAAAAATCAGAGCCAGGTGGTAAGCTCTGCCTAACCACTTTGCAGCAAACCTCCTTTCAACAACCTAAACCAAAGACCACTGAAACTCTGTTACCTACACCCCTCCAGGGCCAGCAAAGCAGCTGCAGCAGAAAGACTGCACCCCAAAACCATACCAGGCCTGTCACAGCCCAGCCTTTTCTTGCTACAGGCAGGAAAAGCCAAAGGACTTGAGGATGTCATCTCAGCCTCCTCAGAAAAACTGATGTAAACTGTAGCATGACAGGTGGAAATGAGTGTGCTTGGGTGTCTGCTTAACTTGGAGTGGAGAAAAGTGGCATAAACCTGCCCATTGGCATAAATAGTGGGGAGCCAGTAGGTATGGATGCTGTAGTGTGCAAAAGTAGGAGGGTTGTGATAGAGAGGGAGGGACAGGGGAAGGAGGCATGTGGGATGGGAAAGCCAAAAGTAGGGAATTCTCAGAACAGGAGGTAAAATAGCTTCTCTGGATCCTATGCAGTGACTTCAGAAAGACTGGACTATTATTCCCATGTTGGAGAAGAGTCAGAAGCACGTTTGACTGCTTTCCTGGCTCGCACGGAAAGACAAGAGCAGTTTCTGTGTGTGAACACATTGGCTCCCTGTACTCAAGCAAGATGCTGGGACATAGGGGCTAATACCCATCTCAGGACACTGCTTGGTTCAGGGATGCTTAGCTTAGGGCTTGAAGCCTGCATGCTGCCCAGAGCTCATCCCAGCTGTGATCCTTCTCTGGCCAGCACAGCCAGTATCATGCCCAGTGCAGAGGAATGTAGCTCAGGCCTCTGCCAGGCACCCTGCCCTCCAAACAGGGTGGGAGACGGTGTCTGGCAGCCTGTAACAGCCCCCCAACTCACTCCACACATCCCCAGGCCCCACTCTGGCCCCCTGCAAGAGGTATGATTGCAGCCAGACTGCAGGGTAACCAGAGAGGCACAGGCACTGCTGCCGAACGGGTGCTCTCCCATTCCGAATGGCAGTGGGAGATGCTTTTGCTACACCTCCAACTCCACTGGATTGCTTGGGAACTGCAGATCACCATCTACTGAGAGAGGAAGGGACTCCACTCTAACTGCTCATGAAAGAGCCGTGGCTGCATCCTAGAGGTGAAGAAAGGACTGAAGAGCAGGCACCTGTGGTGCCCAAGAGGCAGGGTGGAAAATATGAAGCAAGGCTCTGCCTACCCTCTTGCTGGTGTTGCCTCTGATGGGAAAGCCAAAAGCAAAACTGCTGATTGAGCTTCTGCTTCTCACTCGCTGTGGTTGCTTTCTGCCTTGGCTTTCCGGGCAGGCCAAGCTTGGTCAGCCACCGCAGGTCTCTGCCACGGCAAGGAGAAGAGCAGGGAGCAGGGCTGATGCTTGCAAAAACCCTCAATGCACTTCCAGTGAGTGAAATGTTGTGGAAGTTACAACACTGCCTATGGTGGCCTTCAGCAGCACTGATGGGGGCCACCACATCAACTCTCCTACCTTGAGGAAGAGTGAAAGCCATCCCAGATGAGTATTTGTCCCATCCAGACCCTCTGGAGATTTCTATGGGGCTTTCCAACCACTGATGGGGACAAACTGTGATGCCTAGCATGCCTCACCCCTTCCCCCCACCAATGCCCATGCTGGCTCCTGCAAGGCTGCACTGGTTTTAGTTGAAGAGAAGGAAAAATGGTGATGACACCACCAAAGTGTGAGATGCAAGTGACTCTTCCCTGTTTCTGTTGTGTTTGATGGCCTTCTGGTAGGTTTCTTTTGCCTCCAAAGTCACTTGTTCCCAGGGTTTCTTCCCTCTTAAGCAGCTTTCACTTCCTTCTGTTCTGGTTTCTGGAAGGTAGCATGCCCTGTCATCACCTTCAAGAGGCAAAATGGAAATCTGGAGCCAGAAAGCTGCACCAAGCAGCATGCTGTGAGCTCTGCTGGGAGCCAGCCAAATGGGCAGGGCAAGCTGCGCCTGGTAAGGTGGGGGCTTGGTTTTGCAGCTGCACCTGGGAGACCAACTCAGGGTTGAGAGGAGAAGGCACATTGGCTCCTCTAAATTAATAAGGGAAGCTTCCTGGAAGCGCAGCCTGCGATAGGCAGAGAGAGGCCCAGGAAGCACAGCAGCCGCTGCCGCCTCTCGCCTGCGCGCTGCCAGCAGCCGCTGTTTGCCTGCCCACGCGCTTCTGATCACCGCCCAGCAAACTCCCCGGACATGAAACCATTTATTCACCCCCACCAAGGTCAGATCCACCTCCCACCTGCAAAGGGAGGGACACGGGGGTGGATTTTCCTTCTTGCAGAGGAGGAAGATCCCTGAGGACAGGGAGGAAAACCAGCCACCCGCTTCCCACGGTGTTCATTAAATAGTGGCACGCAAAGCAGTCTCTGGCCCAGGCGAGGAGAAGCCCAAAGACCCGGGCTTCCAAGAGTAGAATTTGCCAGGGTCCAGTCCAGCCCTGGCCTCCAGCGTTTTCTCCCACAGTCATACTTTGCTAGCTGACTCAGACCTGAGCAAGGGAAGAAGCGTGGCTACTGCAAGGAGCTCCAGGTGGAGGTAGAAAACTGAGCCATGGCATAAAATACCTTTGAGACAGACCTGTTGGCATCATTGTACTGTACCAGCCCATCCTCCCTACGGGGAGCAAAAAGGTGGCATGTGGAGCCCAGCAGGGACCTTCCTCATCCAGTGGTACCCATCCCGCAGCCACAATCCCACCATGGCCATTACTGTCCAATATCAATTCCAGCAGCGGTGCCTCTGTCGCTCTGGTCCCAGCATGTTGAATTTTTCCCAACTGCAAACTGCTGGGGGAGCCTGGGCCAGCCTGTCACTGCCCACACTCCCTGGGGAAGAGGCACCTCAGCAAGGAGGGAACTCAGCCCTCAGCAAGGCTGCAGCTGCAGCTGCTGAGTCCACTCATCCTGGCGTTTCTTCCCCCGTTCAGTGTGGCAGGTTTCTCCTCTGGGAAGACGATGGTGGCATATTCAGTGTGGCTGACCAGCCAGGTCTCTTGGGGCACCTGAGCATGCTGGTCCACCTGAAACTCCAGCACACCATAGTCCACAGTGGGCACAGGCGCCATGGTGGGCTTCTCTTCCTTCTGCAAAGAAACCCCACCAGGGTGATTAATCACCTGCAGACGTCTCCCATCATAACACAAGCTCCCTTTTTACAGCAACTGCTGAAAACAGCTATGGAGCATGCCAGAAGGACAGAAAGACACACAGAACTGGGATAGCATTTGTTCAGAGAAACAAGACCATAAGCTTTGGGGTCACCAATGAAGCTATGTGGGGCTCAGCTCTCTGCCTTTGCAGGCACGCTGGGCTTCCTACCTGCACAGCCATGAAAGGCAGGGTTCTGCTAGAAGCCTTTTTCCCACTTCTTCATTGGGATGTGAGCTGGTACAGAGTGCACAAGGAGAGGGAAGAGCAAAGGGGAACCTACTTGCTACTTTCAGCTGCCTAAAGGGGTTGGAGAGAAGATGGAGCCAGACTGCTCCCAGTGGTGCCCAGCAAAAGGAAGAGAGGAAACAGGTGTTTGCTGCAGCACAACAAATTTGGTCTTAATATACTGGGGCGAAGCATTTCCTGCTATTTTCTACAGCAACACAACCTACTGTCAAAGATAACCACGCTTTGAGCAAGGACTGGACTAGAAATGTTCCACACTATCTCAGGCAGGTTTTTGATTTTGTGATAGGGCTGTGTTGGAGGTTGCCGTGCAGAAAGGATCAAGCAGCATCAAGGACAGGAGAAGTGAGAAACTTGTGAAGGGCTGATAACGGAAGGCTTTGCACCCTCCATGCCCCAGCGATGCCACAACGCTCCCTTGCAGTGCAACAGGGCATCAGCAACAGAAAACTCACCTCTGGTGCCTTTTCACTTGGTGGTTTCTGCACATCTGCAAAGCAACACATTTAGTGAGAAGGTGCTGGCGTGCCAAGACACTGTGAGCATCTGGGGCTGAACTAGCAATGACATCAACAACTGCCTCACGCTCACTCCCTCTCCCCTCTGATCACTACAAGGACAAGTGAGATACCAGCCCATGGACTACAATTTGATTTGGGTTAGCAGGGTGCAATTTCTCAGTATTCCACTCTAGAACAGACCCACTGAGTGCCTGTGTCATGGGTCAGAAGACGATGAGATGCCTCAAAGGTGCCCAGGCAAGATATCTGGGAAGGACTCCCATGCAGCATTAAGGCATCACACTGAAGAGCAATGCAAAGCCATAGCATGTGGTCTGGGGGCTCTACAGAGAGGGAGTAGTGCCCAAAGCGTCCCTCTCCCCTAGGCATGGAGATACCTGTCACAGTGGCATGCAATTGCTGAGTTTAGCACGTTGAAATGGCTTTCGTAACCCAGGGAGCTGCAGGCACCTGGCTGTCTGCAGGTCCCAGCTGGGTTTGCTGGATAAGCATCCTCTGGCAGACCCTGGCCCCTCAGCACAGCACAGGGGATTGTACCTCCTCTCCTGTGAAGAACAGCGATGTAGCCAAAGATCAGCAGAACAACCAGTGCTGCAAATAGCAGGATGCTCAGGACTACAGGCTTGACGTGGTCTGGGAGGTTGCCTTCCTCCATCTCAGGTTCATCAGTGGGATTTGTCTTCTCAGGGGCTGCTGCCATAGCCATCCAAGAAAAGAGGAACAAAACAGCAGGTCAGAAGCATAGAATGGCCTCTAAAGTCCTTGTGAAATGCAACAGGGGAACATGGGGGCTGTCTTCAGAAAGGGTTCAGCCCCAGTCACAGCTCCAGTATCCTTCCAAGGGCTCTGAATTCAGGATGATATGGAGGATATTTTGATTATTTCTTTCCCACGGCAGGTGGTAAAGATGATCCCACACTGCTGAGAGATGGGGTACAGGGCCACCTCTATGAACCCACAGAAGTCCTGAGGCATGGTCACATATCCAGCAAAGCTCCATAGGGGACAGAGCATCCCCAAGCATCTCTGTAGCTTCCACACCCTGGGGTCATCACAGCATCAGCTCAGATTGGGATGAGATGTTGCAAAAGACAGTGACTTTTTGCAGTGTTTTTCCTTTTAATAAAAGGCCACCTTCAGCCCCACAAAGACTACATGTTGCCAAGCAAGGGCAGGGCAGATCTTGCTATGAGATCTCTGTCTCCATGCCATGAGTCTACCAGACCCTCCCAGAGCATGGGTTCGCAACAGTATCTGTACCAGCACTGGATATACAAGAGGTCTGGGACTGCATCATTAGCCCGAACACAATCCCTTCTCCAGAGAAGCTGCTGAGGGGTGAAGGCAGTCTCTTACGCTGGTTTCCTGCTTTCATCTACGGGTTAGGATTCACTCCTCCCCACAGCATCACCTGGGACACTGACTCAGCGTGAAGAAAACCTGCCCCAAGGCCAGATCCAAGCACAGCTGTGTGCATGTGAAGACAGCCTTTGTCCCTGGGCCTCAACCCTGCACGCAGAGGAGAGGGGAAAGGCCAGAGTCATGCTCTCCTGACTCACACCAGCTCCTCTCCCAGCAAGGTACTCCCTGCCTTGTGCTCTGGAGCTGCAAGGTATTTGGGAACCATAGGACCATTGGATGACATCAATCTGTCCCCATCAGCTCAGCCCCGACACTGACCTGTGACCACTAGGTGGGACCTGTTGCTCTCTATCACTTTATTTGGTTCAAAGAAGGTGATCAGTCCACAGTAGTAGGAGCCTGAGTCGCTCTGGTGGAGGTTCAGAATCTCCATCTTGAACACACCAGTGTGGTTGGTGACCAGATACTTCTCTGTCTTCCTCTGAAGGTCATTACGGCTGATTCCAGCGATTTTTTGGCCTTGGCTGTGGTTAGTCTCCTTGTACCAATTGAGGTCGTACTCCAGTTCAGAGTCATTCTCCATGGAGATATTGCAGAAGAAGGTGGCTGAGCTGCCTGCAGGAAGACTTAACACTGCTGGGATGAAGGTCACTATTTGGGAGAGAAGAAACAGGGAAAAGACAGTTATAGAAGGCACAGACTTCAGAAACAGCTGTACCTCCTGGGCAGGAACCAGGGATGCAAAGAGGATGCAAGTCCACCATTGTCCCTGCTACTGCCCCACTGTTGCACTCCTGTGTAAACATAAGGAAAAATTCTTCACTTTGAAGGTGGCAGAGCACTGGAATAGGCTCCCCTGGAGAAGCTGTGGAGTCCCTGTCTGCGGAGGCACTCAAACCTGCCTGGAAGAGTTCCTGGGTGATTTATTCTAGGTGATCCTGCTCTAGCAGGGGAGTTGGACTAGGTGATCTTCAGACGTTCCTTTCAGCCCCTACCATTCTGTGTACCATAAGCTCAGTGTCTAAATCATAGAATCATAGAATGCTTTAGGTTGGAAGAGACCTTAAAGATCATCCTCTTCCAACCCCCCACCATAGGCAGGGACACCTCCCACTAGATCAGGACACTCAAGACCTCATCCAGCCTGGCCTTGAACACCTCCAGGGAGGGAGCAGCCACAACCTCCTTGGGCAACCTGTTCCAGTGTCTTGCCACCCTCACTGTGAAGAACTTTCTCCTAACATCCCGTTTAAATCTCCCCTCTTCCAGTTTAAACCCATCCCCCCTCGTCCTGTCATTACAAGACCTTGTGAACAGTCCCTCCCCAGCCTTCCTGTAGGCCCCCTTCAGATACTGGAAGGTTGCTATAAGGTGTGTTGGTTTGAGCTAATTGGAGAATTTGAGTGAGAAATTAGGCTACTGGCTGAGAGAGAGTTAAACACAGTGTGTCACTTCACCGAGTATTGCTGAGAAGAAAAAAAAGTTGTTTTAAGAACTGTTTTCAAAACAACCAGATTAGCAGAGGACTTCTGTCTGTGTCTCTCCTTGGTAGCTAATTCAGAGTAAAATTACTAAAATTACTAACTCTTTCCTGCCACTAATCTCTCTGGCCGATCTTCAGCTTATCTGCAGCATCAACAGGTGGTGAGATAAGGCTGGGGAAGGGGGGAAAGGTGGCAAGGGGGGGTTTGGCTACCCTCTCTTGGGGATTTTGGTCTCTGGGAGGGGTGTGGTGTCTGTATTGCCTTTTCACTGTATATATCTGTAAATATCTGTAATTTCCTAGAAATATCTGCTTGTATATTGTGCATTGCTATAAATATAAAGCTTCATTTATTAACTTCCAGTGTTTTCTGAGTTTTAGCCAGGGTTTATTAAGGTGAGGGGGCAGGTAACTGCTAACCCACTACAAAGGTCTCCTCAAAGCCTTCTCTTCTCCAGGCTGAAAAGTCCCAACTCCCTCAGCCTGTCCTCATAGCAGAGCTGTTCCATCCCTCTGATCATCTTTGTGGCCCTCCTCTGGACTCTCTCCAGCAGTTCCATGTCCTTCTCGTGCTGGGGGCTCCAGAACTGCACACAATACACTCATATGTTATGGAAAGTATGTTTTACATTTCTGAATGGAAGTCAGACGTGGAATAGTGGGCATGTGTCTATTTATTCTGTGGCCAATGCATGATTGTTTCCTCTACAATCTATTGCTTCTTGTCTATTTAGCCACACTACAAACATCTTACAAGAGATGGGCATTTCATTCTTCTTTTCTTTTTTTTAAGATCAGACTGTCATCTGGCTTCTTCTGCTCTACTTATTCCAGTGTTTTATTATTTGATTGATTCACATGTCTGTACAATATAGAGAAAGGTGAGACCCCCTGCCTACAAGAATCTGAACAAGAAATATTAAGGTTATCTTCCTTCTTGGCTTCATCTAGGTACACCTCCTGATATCACTGAAATTATTCCAGTTCTTGGAAAGCAAACAGGGCACTACCCTGAATAGATAGCTGGGGGTGGGGGAGGTGGGAGTGTTGTCCTTTCTAGTTGCTTGTCACTTCCTTGCATGTCCATGGGCAGCCAGGTACTCACCCTGAGGGGTTTTATCTAAGCCTGCCACACTGCTCCCAGCACTGTGAGTAGCTGGCCATGGCTGCAGTCCCTCCAACCATTCACACTGGCCCTGCTGCTTTGCCACATTTCCCTGCTCGTGATCCCAGAGACTTCATCTTTCCCCTGGGCAGCTGGGGTGTTGTGAACATGGGCCAGGCTCCACACGTCCCAGCTCAGCCAGCCCTGTTCAACAGGACAAGGCACCTGCTGCATTAACTTTTGTTGGGAGCAATAAAAAGCAGCAAGAAGCATTTTTCACATGGGACGAAATCCTGTACAATGAGTGGTGATACTCTGGCACAGGTTTCCCAGAGTGGTGGTAGATACCCCATCCCTGGAAACATTCAAGGTCAGGCTGGCCTAAGCTCTAGGCAGCCTGATCTACCTGAAGATGTCCCTGCCCACAGGAAGGCTAGACTAGATGACCTTTAAAGGTCCCTGCCAACCATTCTATGGTTCTATGAGTCCATGATTCTAGGACCACATGATTCCAACCACCACTGCCTTGAAAAATTCCTGTCAGTAAGAATTTTATCTTCCCTTTTCAGAAATCTCCAAGGATAGCAGCCCAAGGGCTTGCAAGCAGTTAAAAAGTCCCTCCCACCCCTCCAGCATTGGCCTGAGGCTTTAAGACCAACCTCAGTATCACCAACCAGAAAAAGAATGACACCTTGAATAGATACAGGATTAGATGGAAAACTGGGCTGAAAAATGAGAGATGAGACCAAGCAGGAGGAGAGAGGGAATTACCCTGACTGCCACAGGCAGCACTGTCTGCGGCAGTGCCTGCTTCAAGAGATGCAATTTTTGCAGCATTCTGGATTTCTTGTGCTTTACAGGAAATATTTGGCAGCCTCAGGCTTTTCTTCCAACACAGTGATGCTACTATCAGTGACTGAAGCACTCAGAGGATTTCCAAAAGCAGAGGTTGAGTCTACATGTTTCCCTGCACCTTCCCACCACCAGCAATAACATCTGCTCCAAGGATGTCCAGTCCTGTGCCTACTCCCAAAGAAAGAGCCAAGCTGGGAGGATGGGGGAATGTGGCTTCATTAGGACTCTCATTCACCCTGCCCAGACTCACACCTTGTCCTTCACCTCCCTTTCTCCCTCAGATTTCACCCTGAGCAAACCCACAGGCAGAACTCTGACTCCTTCAGGTTCAAATCTAAACCAGGGAGCACAAACCAGGGGTGAAGCCCGGAGCCATGAGAGGCAGAAAATAAAAATCCAGACTCAGCATGGCACTGGCAAACCCAGAGGCTCAACACCAAACCTCAGCTGCAGCCAGTGTGCCCATATCACACCCGGGAACCTGTCCCCATCTCTAACCATTAACCCCATTTCTACCCCAAGTATCTCCACCTCCCTTGCTTCAGCCACTTGCACCTAAAAAGCTTCAGGTTTTTTGCCTTCTTGATGCCAAAGCTATTTTTAACTACAAAGCTCCCAGCCCTTAGACATTTTCCACTGACTGTGAACAACGCGGGCTGTGCCAGCAAGCACACCATGCTCTGGTACCTACCTTTGCGACAGTCACCCAGCATGGGGCCACAGCAGAGCAGGACAGTGCAGAGACCACTCAGAGCCACCTCCATGCTGCCCCATGTCATCTTCAAGGCACCTGGACCCATGGTGAGCCACTCAGTCCCCTGCCCAGGCAGGTGTGCTGTGCTCTATCGTGCTGTGCTACCACTGGCTCGCCCTGTGCTTCCTTCCTCACAGCAGTGGCTCGTTCCCCAGTGTGCATCATAAGGCCTGGGGTGGAAATGAAACGTGCCCATCTCTACTTCAGAGGGAAACCCAGGCTGACTTCCACCCCCAGCTTCCTCCCTGAAGAGGCAGGGATTAGCTGAGCCGTGCTTGGCCCCTTCCCCTCCCAACACACTCCTGGCACACTCCCATGCAGGTACCCAGCTGACAAGCAGCGAGGATGGGCAATGCGAAATCCACATCTTTGCTGGTGGTGGAGCAGGTGACATTTCCTCAGATCCAAGCTTGGCTCATAAGTGATTTAGGTTCCCAGGCCCCCATGGGTGCTCCCACCAGGTGCCTGTGATAGCGGGATGTGGGGGACATGTAAAACTGGGCAGCCAGGTAGTGTCTAAACAGCCAGGGGACACCTACTGGTATGTTGTTCCCACTGAGAAGGGATGGGAGAAAATGAGAAGGGGAAAGAAAAAAGAGAAGGAGAAAAGAGGAGACAGAGGTGGAGGAGTTCTATCTCCTGAAGTATGTTTCTTTACAGACAGATTTGCAGGTGCCCAGGGCCAGGGTGCTGTTACTGGGGTGACCTTTTCAGTATATTTGATTTCTCTACAGGTGACATTCCCCACACACCTCGCTGACTAATACTTGCATAGGAAATAACGTGCAGTGAAAACTCACTGCGGCTGGCTGCTCTGCTTCTCTCAAACACAAGCCTCAGTGCCCTGCAATTTTGGAAAGTATCAGGGGAAAATTAATATTTGGGGTGAAGGATGTGATTGTCACGATGATTTAATTATTTTCCAGGTTTTCAACAAGCTGTGGGGCCGAGGCTTGCTCACCACCCATTTTCAAACATGGCCCTGACAGGTGAGTGGGCTGGGGAAGCTATCCCTAGTTCAAGATGGCCAAAGAGGGGATCCTGAGTCACAGCAGGCAGGGGTCACCCTGGATTGGTGGCCCAGTCTAGCCTGTCCTGTGCTGCCTTTTCCAGTCTCTTCCTGGCATTGCAGCATCACTCCTTTCTCATGAGCTTCTGGCCCTGTTTGGGCTGCAGAGCAAGCCTGAGGGGCTGTCCCCTCCTTGCTATATTTCTATGTCACCTGGCCAGAGGCCACCACACTGCCTGGCTGGATGACAAGAGGAGTGCTCTCCACCATGTGAATGTTGCTGATGCGCTACAAGGTGGACATCACCTCTTCCTTCACATTTTGTTAGAATCAACTAAAATAAACTACATTGAATCCCAGAAAACTTGGAAGCTCACAGCAAAGAGGCTTTTCCACCTCAAGGCTTTGTGTCCCCAAATGGAGACACTAGGTATCTGGGCCAGCTGTGCGGAGGCCTGCCGGGCACTCACAACATGTCTGGGCTTCTAGAGGTGGAAGATGTGACAGGTATTACCACTAAGACCACAACTCATCAAGGCAGGGATCAAAAGGAAAAAGTGGTTCATCCTCTCTGCTCTGTGCAGCAGCAGGAGGGGGCTCTGATTAAAGTTGTAGTACAAATTGCTCAGACTTTACAATGCACACTTGCAATAGGGTGTAAGTTGGTACTAAGGGCAGGGAGGCTGCCACACCCATTAGAAGCCAGTGTGGCTAGATGCAGACCATGCAGCAATGTCTTCGGGTTCCTTTGGAAACCCATGCTTCAGTCTTCCCCTTTACACCCCAGCAGGATGGGGACCAGCACTGGAGCTTTTCTAAACTGCTTGGGGTGCAGGATGAGGCCACGTGTGGCCAGGAAGCACCATGTTGCTAATGGAACCAACACAGTGAGCAGCAGAAACCGCAGGGTAGGGTGACTCGGGAGCTTGCTGGCAGCACGCTGATGGAAAGCTTACTCTGCCACAAGAAAGAGAACAGAGGGGGGGAAAAAAGTCCGATTTTTGCTGAAAAATATTTTAAAAGGATGGAAAGAATACCAGAAATGATCAGTCTCACCACAAGAAAGCTTCTGCAGAGGAAAGCAAAGCAAGCAGCAGTGCCACGCCACAGCCCAGCGTGTGCCAGCATCAGAGCAGCCCAGCTCCAATGCAGCCTCTGGGCTTTGGGCAAGCTTTGCACCCTATCTGCATCCTGCTTGCACCTTCCCTGCACTCTGCCTACACCCTGCTAGATCAGTGCAACTCCTGCCAGCTCTTGCACCATCTTCTCTAGCACCGAGGCAAACAGCCTGACTCCAGCCATGATGCAGCTCCCACCCATGGCTGTTAATCTCCAGCCCAGTTGAATGTATGGCATATCTTGGGGTTGGCTAAGGGGGGGGTCTGATAAGGTCCTTTGGAGTGGAAAAAAAAAAAATCTCTTTCTCTGAGATGGAATATGGAGAATTGCATGAGACAGTGCTCTTCTACTTGGCCACCAAAAGAGCAAACAAAGAGCTCAAAGGGAGGAAGATATAGGAGTGAAGTGATAATACAGTTTGTCCATGAAACCTAAGAGAAAGGAACTTCAGCAAGTACATCACACCACTTCATCAAAGCACAAACGTCCTTTTCTTCCCCACCAAGAAGTTGTCTCAATGAGTCCAAAGGGGTCCCGGCAGCGTGGCTAGAACCCGTATGCAGTCGCTGTCTCCTGCAGCCATCACTGTCAGGGCACATGGCCATTAGTCTGAGCAGTCACCTCAAAGGACTGAGGATCAGTTTCAAAAAGGCTTAAGTGCATCTAGGGTATTAAAAGAACACTGAAAACTTGAAAGACAAAGAAGAAAGCAACGACCAAGCACTTCAGATGAGGCCAAGTTAAACCCAGAGCTGAATGCTTCCAAAACATCCCGAATGAGGAACAAAAAGTATCACACACACACAAAAAAAAAAAAAATGCTGAGGAAGAGAAATCCACAAGTTCCCAAAGATCCCTTCCGCTTGGGTTTAAGTGAATTCATGTCTGTGGGTCTGACCCAGGCAGCAGGCAACAAGAGGAAATGGTTAATAGCGTTTGCAAATAAATACAGCCAAAGCCTGAGGTCTTTCAGATACTTCTCAGCAATTAGGTGGGCCCCCACAAACGATTTGCATGAGCAACGGCTACCCTGTGGGGAAAGGCAGCGACCCAGGATGCGGAGGGAGTGCGGGGGTAGTGATGAGCAAACAGTGAGTATGAAGAGTGATGGAGCAAAGATACAAAACTGTTGCCAAAACAAGAAGAAATTTGCAGGGCCTGGGCAGGGCAATCGTAACAGCAATGTAAAGGTACCACATGGGTATGGCACGGGGCTACCACCACCTTCTGCACAGCAGCAGGCTGCCGCTCGTCAGTGGACAAAGCTGATGCCCATCCTGGCAGTACTAAGAGCTCATCTTACTACTGCCATGGATCATCTCTATTGAGCAGTGCTTCTAAACCCTGTGGAAATCAGGAGCTGCTGCTGCTATTCAGTTTCAGCAACCCACTTGTGCTCAGAATAGGCTGGAGTAGGACCTGCTGCCAGCTGGGCATCCTGAGCAGAACCCTGGCAGAGATACCTCCTGCCTCCTGGTGCAATCTCACACCCTCCTGCACCTTGTCTGCAGAGCTCCAATCCCATGTGCCTGCCAGCCTTGCTGTGTGCAGTGGTCCAGCCCAGCCACTCGTCAGCAGCAGCAGGCTCAGCACTGGGACTGGATGTGCCTTCGCAGTATTTCCACTTAATGCGTCACCCACTGCACGTAGGAAGCAAGATCATGGAGATTGCTGCATCAAGATAAACAGCGGAGGAAGCAGGATGTCAGCTTCTCAGGAGGGGGCTGTGTCATACACAAACTGTCATTCACATCTTCCTTGCGATGGACAGCAGCTGTAGAAATGGAAAAAGGCTGGAGGGTGTGACAGGCCTTTCCAGAAAATGCAAAGGAGCAAGTCCATGTTGACAGCTGCTATGCAGTGGCCAGAAGCAGAGAAGGACCACACTGTTTGGCAGCAACACATGCCCAGGACTTGCACACCTCAATTTGCGCAAGACATCTGCCACTGTTCTGCAGTGTGTCTAAACTGGGAGAGATGTGGACTTGATGAGTTCATGGACATGAACCACTCAGTGGGTAAGTAATTGGCTGGATGGTCACCATTAAAGGTTTGTGGTCAATGGCTTGATGTCCAAGTGGAGACTAATGGTGTTCCTCACAGGGAGGTGACTCTCCCCCTCTATTCCACTCTTGCAAGACCCCACTAGGAGCAATGCATTCAGCTCTGGACCCCGCAGTGTAAGGAGAATGGACCTGTTGGAACAAGTCCAGAGAAGGGTCACAAAGATGAACAAGGAACTGGCTGAGAGTGTTGGGATTGCTCAGCCTAGAGAAGAGAAAGCTCTGCGGAGACTTTATCTTTAAAGGGGACTTACACGAAATAAGGATCCACAATCAGGGACTTCAGTGATAGGATGGCAATGGTTTCAAACTGAGACAGGTTTTTAGGAATTCCTGAGGGTGGCAAGGCACTGGCAGACGTTATCCAGAGAAGCTGTGGATGGCCTCACCGTGGAAGTGTTCAAGGCCAGGCTGGATCGAGCTTTGAGCAACCCGATCTGGTGGAAGGTGTCCCTGCCCATAGTACAGCGGTTTGAACTAGAAGGTCTCTTCCAATCCAAACCATACCGATTCTACAAACTAGGGGGGTTACGTTTTGCAATGGAGATCATTTCAAGCCACCCTCTCCTTCGTTTGTCCTGCTGTTCCCACAGCAGCCGGCAGTTCCCCGTAAAGCTCTGCGGCCAGAGCCGAAGGCTGGGACATCAGCACAACCCCCTCGCAGAGAAGCCAAAGGCTTGCAGAACCTCTGGGCACGGAACTCCCTCTGGCACCTACCCGCACCTCCCCAGGCCCACACCCCTCGGCGGGGCCAAAAGCACAGCGGCAACCTAACGCCGCTCCAGAGCGCTCACGGAAGCGCGGGGCGGCACCGGAAGCGCGGGGCGGCACCGGAAGCGCGGGGCGGTACCGGAAGCGCGGGGCGGTACCGGAAGCGCGGGGCGGCACCGGAAGCGCGGGGCGGCACCGGAAGCGCGGGGCGGCACCGGAAGCGCGGGGCGTTGCCGCGGCAACCAACGCTGCGGCCATGGGCGAGCTGGGTTCGGATGATGGGGCTGGGAACACCTACAGCTTGCGACCCAGCCTCCAGCGCCGGTGAGCCGGAGCAGGTCTGGGGTGCTCCGTGATGCTGGACCTGGAGGTTGTGGGAAGCGAAGGGGGTGCTTGGTGTGGGAATACACCGCGGGTTTTGGATGTGGGACTGGGACCTTGGGGATGGGGGAACTACAGTGGCGTTGTCAGGGAGCACTGAGGAGTGGCATGGGGCTATGAAGGCTGGGAAGATGATGTTGGGAACGGGGATGCTCCGAGGATTTGGGGACTAAGCGGGCACTGGTCTTGCAGACCAACCGTGACATGGGATGTAGGGTGACAGGGATGGGAGGAGGCAAGGAGAGCACAGGTGGGAATACTGCTGGCAGGGCAGCCTCAGATGGGACTGGTTTTGCACCTATGTTTATGGGTGTTTGGTTTTTGGTGAGGCTGGTTAAGTATTGTCATCTTAGCTGGGCTTTTTGCCCCCAAGGGTTTTCACTGTGATTTTTTCTTTTAATTTTATGAAAGCTATTTTTCCACAGATGGGGCTATGTATCTTTCTACATGATGTGTGAACTTTATGGGCCTTCTGTTGCTGTTTTTTTCCCTGATAGATTTAAATCATCCACAGTAAAAGAATGCATCCATGCAATACTGAAGGAGAAGCTGGCCAATGTACAGTACATACCAGAAAAAATGCCTCAGCTTACAATGTCCTTATCAGAGACAATAAAAGACAGACTGAAAGGTAAGGAGATTTGCTGAGGAAGCCCTCCCTTTTGACAATATCCCACATTCCTCCTTTATTCATGAAATCTCCTTCCCCATTAACTGACTCAAGTCAACTGTTATGAAACAATCTGGTCTATATACACATGTTCCCTGCCTGCATCAGCAGAAACCTAATTCAAGAAGACAAGATTTGGTTTTGTATAGACTGGCCAGTGTGAGATGTCAGCCTCAGAAGAGGTATGGGGAGAAAAAAACTGCATTAGGGAGAAGGAAAAGTGATGCTCATCGCTTCAATAAAAGAAACGTTCCTTCTTTTTTTTCTGGTGCAAGTTAGATCAGAGTTGGGGCAGAGTGGAATAAGAAGTAGATCAGAATGAGTCCCAGCATCTCCTGCTGGTTAGAACCACAGTCAGCCAAGGAAGGATGTGACTATAGTACTGGGAAAAAGTCATGGTGGTGCTGTGCCAAATGCCCTCCAACATTTTTAAGAACAAAACTTCAGGCTTCAGCAGGTGCATCCTGCATTCAGTGCTGGAACAAGTACATAGATATGAGCTGGCACAGCCACTTTTTTTTTTTTTTGCCTACTTCCTGAGGACAGGCTGGTGCTCCATCTGCTGGGCTGACCTGACGTGGTGGCACAGACGTATCACCACCTTTGGCAGAAACTGTGATGTATTCTTCTCCCAGAGTTAGGCATCTGCTTTAAATCCAGCAGTAGCTGTACTCACAGCACGTGTTGGTGCCGAGTGAATGTGCACAACCTTGGCTTCAGTGATCTGTAAACACAGTCGCAGTAGCCTGAGGCCAGGCTGGCCCAGTGTGACCGTTGTATCAGCACTGACATGGTGCATATTCCCAGAATTAGCATGCTGTGTTCAATTCCCCAGTGGAAACAGTGAGTCCAAGTCTTCCTGGGGCACCGCTTAGTGGAAGGCAGGCAGTAGGATCTATATTTTATTTTAAATGTGGTTGTTCTGGTTTGGCTTCTGGAACTTTGCTATGGCCTGATTGGATCTGGCCTGTGCCCCAAAGGTATTTCTTTACTACTGTAAAATAACTCCATATTTGCAGACAAATAACCCAGAACTGCATGTGTTTTTATGTGGCCCTTTATCACAGCTTAGGTGCAAAGGAAACACCTCTGGCACCTTTGCATCAGAACAGGTTTTAAATAAGGTAATTTTTTTTCAAATTGGATTTTGTCCATCAACTGCCTTGTTGACATTCTTGCCCTCTATTCAGTTCTTGAAAGCTGTTCAAGCAGACTGCTGACATAGTGTGGCTGTTCAGGGGTGTTTTCTGCATTAGATCCGTCTTTTGACAGATGTCAAATAACTTGTGCACACTTTAACTCCAGTAAGACCATAGTACCCAGGAAAAAAAAGCTGCAAAGAAGTCTGTCCACTTTGCCAGGTTCAGACTTGTGGAAAACACTTGCTTTGTGTCTAGAAGCCTTTAGCTTTCTGGGTCCTGTTTTGGTCTCATGTCTTAAACAAGTTGTTGCTCTCACTATTGCTTTTCTTCTTTTTCTGCAGAGGAAGGATTTGACAGGTACAAAATGGTGGTGCAGGTTGTGATTGGAGAGCAGAGAGGAGAAGGAGTAAAGTAAGTTTTGCATCTTCCAGTTCCATTTCTATCGTTTAGTTTGGGCTTGTGTGTTGCTTTTTTTTCCCTTTGGAAGTTGCTTCCAGCTTTCCTCAGTACAGAGATTTCCCTGCAGATGACAAAATGTAAATCACTTTAAGTGCCAAGTGAGGGCTTGGACTATGAGTGAATTACCTGGTGATAACTGGCTGTGTGGTAGTTCTTGGCAATGCTGAAAAGCACTTTTGAGGTGTGTTGAAGAAAGGCATTTTACACTGTGTTCTTGATGAGACAGGATACACAGTCCATTCTGAAAGCTAGAGTACCAATCAGGGTAACTCACTTCAGTGTACAGCCAAGTATCCATAAGTACTTCATCTACATTTAATCCCCCCTAGATAGGTACATTTGAGAAGTCTACATTTCTATAAATGCCCATGCAATAGTGTCACGGGAGTCGAGCCTGGACTGTGGGTGCTGAGCACTTGCAATCTAGCTCCAGATGTCTGCAGTCAGACAAAAGATTCCTCTTGGCTGCAGCAGTGGGATGTGGCTTTCCAATGCTAGTGAGTAGGGAGAAGACAAAAGCTTTGTCTGCTGGGCTTACCTTTATTATTGTGCCTGCAGAAGGTAAGTAAAACAGCTGTAAAATCAGATCTGCTGTCTCAGTCTTCTAGAGATCAGGCAGGAATATCTGTACCTGCTGCTCAGGCTTTAGTCAGAAATGTCTGTTCTGCAGGCAGACTGCTCCAGAAGCACCATCCCAGCATTAACCATTCATTGAGGTGGTGTGATTTGAAACAGCAATGCAAACAGAGCAATTGAGGACATTCTCTAGTTTGCAGGAGGCAGGAGGCAAGACTGAAGCATGATCACTAACATCCTTAGAGCAAAATCCCAGGGTGCCAACGTATCCTGGAGGCAGAGTGGAATATTAGACTGGAAAAACAAGCACAATGACCCTGAGGGCTAAAATAATGGTTGGAAAAGGATGAAATTAAGTGGTTGTGGGACAATCGTGTGTGTGTACTAGGAGCAACATGCTGTGCCACAAAGAGGGATTCTATCTGCTGAGACTGACAGAGACAGACAGGGAGCTGGGCATTTGCAGCACTGAAAGGAGAATTTCAATGTCATTAGCAGTAGCAGGGTCTCATCTGTAACACCCCTTATGGTGTGATTGCTTGTTCTTTAGGGTAAGGTTTGGACTGAAGCAGGTGTAGAAAAAGGCCATCAGGATGGTCAGGGAACAGAAAGTATAGTTATGAAAGGACAAGAAGAGATTAGCTTGCAGTCTAGTAACACAGCGTCCACCAAGGAATATGATAGCTCCCTATAAATAACTTGGGAGTATGTACCACAAAGTGCAAGAGGTGAAGGACAAGAACAAATAACTAATTTAGACACAGATATGCATAGGCCAGGAGTCAAAGATTCTTAAGCATCATAGCAGTGAGATTTTAAGCCCTGGTGCACAGTGGAGGTGCTGGCAGAGTTTGGAGATGCTGATGACTTTGAAGATGGTGCTTGATCCACAGAAGGGGTTACAGCATATGATGGAATTCAGTAGCAGGGATCTGGGCCCAGGATTCAGGAGGATGTTCCCTATTTCTTCTATCTTTAGAGGAGTCATCGACCTAACAGCACCGTGCCCACTAAACCATGCTCCAAAGTGCCACGTCTACACATTTTTTTAACACCTCCACCACCTCTCTGGGCAGCCTGTTCCAATGCCTGACCACTCTTTCTTTAAAGAAATCTGTCCTAATATCCGATCTGAACCTCCCCTGGTGCAACTTGAGGTCATTTCCTCTGCTTCTATCACTTGATGCTAGGAAGATAAGACCAACCCTCACCTCACTACAACCTCCTTTAAGGTAGTTGCAGGGAGCAATAAGGTCTCCCCTCAGTCCCCTTTACTCAAGACTAAACAATGCCAACTTCCTCAGTCACTCCTCATAAGACCTGTTCTCCAGATCCTTCACCAGCATTGTTGCCTATCTCTGGACATGCTCAAGTAACTTGATATCCTTCTTTTAGTGAGGAGCCCACACTGGATACAGTGCTGAGGTGTGCCCTCAGCAGTCCTGAGTACAGGGGAACAGTCCTGCTGGCCGCACTATTCCTGATGCAGGCAGGAAGTTCATTTTCCTCTTTGAGGAACACATCTGTGATCACTTAAGTCCTTTCAGGTGAACTTTGTGGGTAACGTCTCTGTCTCCTTTGTCTAGTATGGCTGCACGATGTTTCTGGGATGCTGACACTGACAGCTATGCTCATGATGTGTTCATGAATGTAAGTATCAGCTGGTTTACCAGAGGAAAGTGTAAAGCCTCTTGCTTTTCTATGAGAGGCAGAGTGGCCTGAAATGTGAACCAGAAAAAAAACAATCACCACTAGAAAGAAGGAAGCTAGACTTTACTGAAACAATATGATTTATGTCCTCAGTCACAAAACAGAGAGAATATCCAACATAGTAAAACTTCTTTCCAAAGTAAGTCATACAGGGCTGTGCAAAAGTTGTTACAGTCACATCATTTTCCAGGTGGGCAGAGGAAACACAAGAGATAAAGTCCTTTCTTAAATGCATTGCTGATTTGGTGCCATGGAGCATGGCTGGAATCCAGGAATGAGCAAAAGTCAAGGTTTCATTTCATTACTATTCTTTTTATTTTATTTTAAACTGACACTTGGACACCTTCAGGTGTGTAGATGGAGTAAACTGAGGCATTTATGGCATTCTGACACACTGATCTGGGTTACACCACAACTAAGGTGAAAAGAACCCAAAAGACAGAAAATTGCAATCTAAGGATGTATTTCAGTCTGAGCATTCCCTTAGGTTTGCCTGTTCAGTTAGGCTAGCAAAGAGCTTGCCTTTGCTAACACAGAGCCTTTCTGTTTCCCCAGGACAGCCTGTTTTGTGTGGTAGCTGCATTTGGCTGCTACTACTACTGAAGATGGTAAATGCTGAACAGAAGGACAGAGGTGCTGGAGAACACTTCAGGGTGGGTTTTGTTAAGAGACACAAAAGCATCACCCAACTAAAGAACAGCTCTACAAAGCATGTCCTGCACCTGTTCTACACACTACAGTATTCCTTCTTCCATGTGGATATTTATACAGCTTTAAGCACAATATTTTTATGTCCTTTAGTTAAATTGGCCTTTGTTTTTGTATAGTGTTGGGTTTGTCCTAAAAGGGCATTGCCAAGAGCTGTTCTTTCCAAGGCAAACTCAGCTTCCCTCTTGACAGGGTTCTGTTGATTTTGGCTTTGTTAATTTTTGTGAAATGAATGAAATCTTTATAAGAAATGTAACATAATAAATCTATGTATTTAATATTTCCTCTCCTGGGGACTGGGCCTTGCCATTTCCACTGTTTGCCCTTTTCCTCTGCTTTACAAAGAGCAGTTGCCTGAGTGGCTTCTCTGTGCTTCTCAGAACATTTTCTGAAGATTCTTTGTAAAGTAACCTATAAAGATGACCTCTTATTCTGGTTATCCAGGCATGTTCCTGTGACTCCCATACCAATTGGGCTGTGAATCCCAGCAGTGTCACACAAGATGGTATTAACTGATAAGAAGACAAGGTATTTAGGACACTATGTCAGGCCAGCAGCCTGCACGCCCCATGACTGCCCAAACTCCTCCCTTCTGTGACTCCTCAGTGGTTTGGTGCAGTTTGGCACCTGTGGAGACTGTGAGTGATTGCTGCTTGTTGCCCTCTTCAGCAGATACTGCAGTGCTTCCCCAGTCTTCACCTCTCTGTAATTGTTTTGGGAGTGGACATTTGAAGGAAAAATTTATTAGGACCTTAGATCTGTAAAGGAACAATAGAAAAGGCTGCTGTAGATCTGAAAAGGTATGCTAAAGCCTCTCATCTCCCCAAACGCAGGAGGACCAGGTTGGCTCCTGAGCGACTGCATTCCCTCAGAGAGCATCTCAGGTGTCAATCAGGAAATTGGATGCTTTGTGGTGATGCCTCCTCAGGCATCAGCACAGACAGGAGCAATCACAGCCGAGCATTTTCAGTGGATAAACAGCTTTTGGAGTGCTGAGCTGAGTGAGGTGAATCCTCAATCCCACCCTCACCAACTGTGAGAGCAGAACGTGCTCTGCCCATCCAGTTCTTGGAAAGCAGGAAAGTAACAAATTACAGTGCATCTTCTAGAATTATTCCTTGGGCCACAATGCTGAAGGCAGCACACTCCTGTTTCTCTATGATGTTTGCTTGTCTGTGGTTTCCTCGCATTTTCTTCTGATGGGAAGTAGAGAGTGACTTCGCCTTTGTTTGGTCGCTACCTGTGGCTGTCGTTCTGTATGGGAGCTGCAGAGATGAGGCAAAGCTGCATGTGAACCTGGGAGTGAAAGTTTTGGGGAACAGTGAGTCCCCACCCCCAAGGAATGGCACTTGCCAGGAGATCATATATGCTCTCGGACTATTGACAATTTTACCAAGTCACGGTGGTTAAATCTGGTCTAGTTAAAGGTGGCCTCGGCTCACTGCCGGTGGGTTGGACTAGATGACCTTTACAGGTCCCTCCCAACCCAAGGCACTCTATGATTCTAAATCGGGATTTCTCCCCTTCTGCTCTAGTTCTGGAGGTGTCTGACGGCAGCTTCACGAAAGGCTGTACAAAGCAGGACCGGCGGTTCAGCCCCAGCAGCCCTCGACAGAGACGGCGAGGCACACTCGCCACCCGACGAGACCAGTCTCCGGGGAGGCAGGCGGACCGTTGCGTGCGGGAACGGAGATTCCGGACGCGGTTTCCCGGGGTGCGGTCGGTCCCTTCCTGCCGCCCCGGCCCGACACGCAGCGGCTCCGCCCGCCGCCCCGCTGGCGTTGGCGGCGAGGGGCGGGGCAGACGCCGGGAGCGGCTCCGGCAGCGGCTCCGGCAGCGACGGTGGGGCTGGGACGGGCAGGGCGGCGGAGCTGCGGGCAGCGGTGCACTGGTAAGGGAACGTCAGTGCGTGCCGCGGGCTGCTGCCGCGGGGGCTCGGGGCTCTAGTCTGTCACTTGCAGTTTGAGAAGGGTTTGGGGGAGCCGAGGAGTCTGTCGCTGGTGGGACGTGGGAAGACCTGCCATGTCCCTGTGAGGCTGTCCTGTGGCACTGGGGACAGGCTGCGCTGTGTGGGGTGGGGTGCGGCGGGACGGGGCACTCTGTAGGGCTGGGGGGCGCCCGCCACGGTTTCGGTCGGAGGCACCTGAGGAGCTTCTCGTCTTGCCCCTGCAGGGTCCCACGCCGACAGCTTTCTCCGAGCGGGGTGGCTGTGGAACAGGCATGGGCCAGCCTTGCTAGGCGGCCGGGGGCCTGTGGGATGTGCTGGCTGGCAGGGCTCTTGGGGTAAGGGGACAGCGTCTGCTGCGGAGCGGCGTGGTGCGCTGCTTCCCCCTTGAAGGGACTCGGAGAGGCTGGGGCTTGGGATCGGTGCTCGGGGGATGGTGGGACTGGCAGCAGTGGGGGCAGGCCGCAAGGGCGCAGCAGCAGATGTTTTGGGAGTACACCCCCCGGGGTTGGAGCATGGGGCTTTGGGGGACGTCTTCCCGCCTAGGGGATGCAGCCAAGGCCTTGGGAGATAGGAGAAAAGCAAAGAGGTGGCACTGACTGCCGGAAGGAAGGTGTGACCTAGCCGCTGCACGTTGTCTCTAACCTGCTTTTTGTGCCCACCAGAGTCCTGGCTGCATTGATGAGTGGTTGTGTAATTAAAGTCTGCAGGATTTCTGAGAGCTGTGATGCTTCTCAGTAGCCCTCACTCACTGTGGAGGGAGGTGCATGGCACTGCAGGTGGCCTTCTCTCCTCTGTCCCAGCCCCGTGCTGTTGCACCACCAGGTTCTCCAGCCAGAGGCTGCTAAAGACTGGTGCGGGCAGAACCAAGTACTGCTGGAGGTTCCAGTTGCAGGATTCCAGGGCCTGTGAACTACGGCCACTCTGCTTCTGAAATGTCTGTTGGCTATTTCCTGAAGAAATTTCCTGTATATACAGAATTTTTTTAAATTTATGACTTAGAGGTTTCTTGGTCTATTATCTGGACTGTAATTGTCTTGAAATTACTCTAAGACAAGGTGCAAACAATAGTTTTTGCAGCGAGGGTTTGGTACTGATGTTTAAACCTGCTAAAGGAGGTTGCATCCTGAAGTCTCAAAAGGCTCTCTTGTTAAGGCCTGAGAAATACATGCAATGCAACTCAAAAGTCAGGCCAGAATGACCACCTATTGTCCCTGGGCAGGCTCCAAATCTTCTGATATTCTGCACAAAGCCAACTCTTGCTGCTTAGCTCACCACAGCAGAGACTTTGTCGCATGCTAGGACTGTCAGTGCCTCGGGGTTACGGTGTACCCAGAAGGAACATGAATTCATGAAGATCTTGCCAGCAGTTTTTCTCTCCTTATATTCTGTAGCAGCCCTGCCTAGGTCATGCTGCTGCACTGTTTTCAGTTGTGGTGGTGTTAGAATTACCTTGAGCCATCTGGGACTTGGTTGGTGAAAAGCAGCATCTTTTCATTGATTGCAGGACACAGGTACCAGATCTTTTGCATGCTTCACTCTGCTTGAGAAAATGTTACCAGCCTACCTGTAGCAGTAGGGGATGCAAGGTCCAGGGTTTGGTTTGCTTGTATACAAAGGTCTGGGGCTGGATGCTGTTGGACCAGTGTGTGGCACTGGCTGAGCTGGAATCCCTTTTATTACATTCATGCAGGCACTGCAGGAGTAGCTGAAGCAGCCTGTGTTTTAGATGTAGACAGGACTCTGCCTACGAGATCCTGAAGTAACCTTTTTGGGGAGCTTGAGGGCTTAGACTGTTTAGATGGAGCAGATGCTGACTGTGGTGAGACCAGCCACACTGGGGAGAGTTGCAGTCTTCTGTGGAGGTGAGCAAGCTCGTTTGCAGCTATTAGCACTCCGGTTTTAAGCAGATGCTCTCAGTCTGGAGACTGGGACAGATGAGGCTTGCAAACTGGTCATGAAGTTGCTTTGGAGATTGGGTAAGACTTTAAAGCACAGGCTGAAGAGACATCCTGATCATTCCCTGTAATAATGTACAGGTTAACCCTCATCTTGTAAACAGGCTTTCATCAGTATCTCACTGCTGTGTGTCTTCTGTCATCAACATATTTCTGTCTACAAAAGATTCCTACAGAGAAACACACCAGGAAGGTTAGTTGCAAACTGGGGCCTAGAGATTGGGAAGGATGGGGAAAAGAATTCTCTTTGCCCTCTGACTGAGGCACTCAGAGTCACTTGAGTACTTCACAGCCTGGCAGGGAAATTATCTGAAGTGACAGGACTTCTTCCTTTTTCCTGAGGCTGTAGCTTAGGTGCTGTCCATGTGTCAAGGCAATTCTCTGCAGACAACTGGCAGAGTGCAAAGTTTAGTAGTAGTTTCATGCGGATGAGTCAGCAGAAGAGAAATAGCTTGCTGCTATGGAGTGGAATAGACTTGTGGGCAAAGAAGCACATGACGGTCACATCTGACTCTGCCAATGCCTTCCAAGTTCAGAGGGACAATAGCGGAGCCTGGGAGCATGCAGTGCCACTGGATAACCTGGGAGCTCTGGATGTCTGAGGTGTCTTACTAGTCCAATCTACCTGCTAGTCTTGTGCTGGCTCAGTTCCCAGGTGGGAAATGCAGCAGCCTTGGGGTGGAGCATTTACTGGGTGGTTGCAGTCTGCTCTTGTTTTGCACAGGCTTTAAGTAGCACGATTTATTTTGTCTTAGCATGTAAATCTGCAAGTGAAAAGCAGTGGAAGGGACAGAAACAGTCCTGGTACTGCCTGTAAATTTGCAGATAATGTTTTTCAGTAAATTCCTTGGCACATCAAAACACAAAGAATGGAGACAGGTCAGGACCTCAGTGTGCTTAGGATGCAGAAATATCTGGTCCAATTCTCCCATGTAATATGAGGTACCAGTTCTCTGACACCATCAAGGCTAAACAAAACATCTCTGCTGTCCCCGAACAGTGAGATCAGGCTTTGGCTAAGCAAGATTCACTGTGCCTATTCTGACCTTCTCCATCTGCCAGAGGTGTTAACTTCGGCATTGTGGTTAAATTCCAGCTCAGATCATGGTGTAGGTAACTCACGCTAAGGGAGAAGTTTTTTATTCCTTCCTTGCGTATTTTTTTTTGTTTGTTTGTTTGTGATAATCAACACCTGTCCTTTGTTCCTCTCAGAAGTGCCTGTGTTTCAGTGGGATTCAGTGATTCCCTGATGGGAAGAGCAACTCTTCACCAATCTGCCTGTCAGTTACTCCATGGAGAGCCTATACAATTCTTGAAGTGAGCTAACTGGCAGGCCATGCAGGGTGCTTCTTTGGTACAGGGCACGCTCCAGAAAATGAAGTTGCAGGAACAAAACCCCAAGTGTCTTGTGCGGTGGCACAGAGATGGTGATTTGCCCATGACTTGCCCAGGGGGGAGCACTTCTAACTTTGTTCCTTGCAAGCAGTTTCTCATATCCAGCACAGACTCTGTAATGCAGGAGGGTGACAGCTTATAGAAATAGCACAATGCTAATGTTTTATAGCAGGGCTTTTCGTTTGGTTATGGCTGGTTTTTATCTTAGAGTTTTTCAGAAGGAGCTTTGAGAGCTATCTTCCCCTTCCCCATCTGCTGTAAGCATACTTAATGTGAGGTCAGTGTTCCACACATTTGGGGAGGCAAAGCTGTGTGCTCAAGTGTTAAGCCCAGCTACAGATGCTGGATCCCATTGTTAGTAAATAATTGTTTGGGATGCTATTTCAGTCATTTGGGTCAAGATGAAGCATTCTAAGATTAGTCCCTTTATCACAGCAAATCATGGCTTGTTTTTAGAAACGGCATGTTCCCAGTCTTTAATGACATGTTTAGTGCTGAGAGGACTTCCCAGGAACACACTGGCCGTGGGACAGAGGTTTCAAAGCTCTGAAGAGTGGCAAAATTGTTGTATAATTTCTGCATTCGTTTGAGTAATTAGCAGAGCTGCGTCGCTCACGAGGTGCCCAGCCCAGCTCTCTGGGCACTGCAGAGGTGTACATCAGTAACATCTAGCCTGTAACATCAGACAGATAGAGCACATTTACAGCATCCTCGAGGCTGATTTCTCCCATGTCAGATGGAGCTGCTGCTGCTGGGCAGCTGGTGCTGTCTGACTGGTGCTGCTTACTTGATGCAAAGCAAATCCATTCACTTAAGCCTTTGTTTGCCATCGTTTGACTACACCTTGAGAAGTAGAAATGTGAGTTAGGGTGGAGGAAATTAGATGGTTTGGCATGGGAGGGCTTGGAAAAATCTGTTGGAGGTTTGTCCTGGCTTTGGACAGTGCCTCTGTACCACGGTGTGCAAAACACAGTGTTGCCCTGTGCTGTAACCTCTGACTGACCCTGAGCTCTGCACCCAGCATCGACATGCTGGCAGTCACTGTGCAGAGATTGTACCTGTGAGCAGAGGAGTGTAGTTGCTCTGATGGGCTGAGCTAATGTGGGAAGAGCTTCACCTGCCTGCATGGAGGCTGCTATGTCCATACCTTAGCAGCAAAGCCTCTGCCAGTGCTTTGTAATGTTTTCCTGGGGAGTGGTTCAGAATGATTCATTCAGCCTGTTAACAGGCCTTTTAATTCTTTCCAAAAGGAAGGAAAGCAAGTGTCAGAGACCAAGTGAAATTGTTCTGACCAAGTAACAAGAAGATCTAGTGTTGTTTCTCCCCATGGTTTCCATGAACACTGGGGGTTACTTGAACCGGAGACAGAGGTTTGCTGTTTTTTTTAAAGTGGGTCTTTTCTGCTCAGATCACAGTGGTGATGTGAATAACTGATACAGAGTGTGCTTGCAAGATGGCACTTTGCAAAACTGATGAACTATTTGTACCATACCCTGTGTTTTCACAGATGCACTCTGGAAGCTGCTGCATTTGCAGCGCAGGTCTTGCTTGAAAGTTAAATGTGTGCTTAAGCAGTTGAAGACTTGGAGCTCAGGTTTGCAACCTCTTTTTGCCTGATACTGCTTTTGCATGCTCACATAGAATCATAGAATGGTCTAGGTTGGAAGAGACCTCAAAGATCACCCAGTTCCAACCCCCCGCCACAGGCAGGGACACCTCCCACTAGATCAGGACGCTCAAGACCTCATCGAGCCTGGCCTTGAACACATCCAGGGAGGGAGCAGACGCAACCTCCCTGGGCAACCCGTTCCAGTGCCTCACCACCCTCACTGTGAAGAATTTCTTCCTAACATCCCGTTCAAATCTCCCCTCTGCCAATTTGAACCCATTCCCCCTCGTCCTGTCATTACAAGACCTTGTGAACAGCCCTTCCCCAGCCCTCCTGTAGGCCCCCCTCAGATACTGGTAGGCTGCTATAAGGTCTCCTCGAAGCCTTCTCTTCTCCAGGCTGAAAAGCCCCAACTCTCTCAGCCTGTCCTCATAGCAGAGGTGCTCCAGCCCTCTGATCATCTTCGTGGCCCTCTTCTGGACTCTCTCCAACAGTTCCATGTCCTTCTTGTGCTGGGGGCTCCAGAACTGCACACAGTACTCTAGGTGGGGTCTGACAAGAGCAGAGTAAAGGGGGAGAATCACCTCCCTTGCCCTGCTGGTAATGCCTCTCTTAATGCAGCCCAGGACACGGTTGGCTGTCTGAGCCGCGTGTGCACACTGCAGGCTCATGTTGAGCTTCTCATCCACCCAGACCCCCAGGTCCTTTTCCTCAGAGCTGCTCTCCAGCCACTCACCACCCAGCCTGTATTTGTGCTTGGGATTGCAGTGACCCAGGTGCAGGACCTTACACTTGGCCTTGTTAAATTTCATGAGGTTAGCCTGGGCCCACCTCTCCAGCCTGTCCAGGTCCCTCTGGATGGCATCCCTGCCCTCCAGCAAGTCGACTGTGCCACACAGCTTGGTGTCATCTGCAAACTTGCTGAGGGTGCACTCGATTCCTCTGTCCATGTCGCTGACAAAGATGTTAAACAGCACTGGTCCCAGCACTGACCCCTGAGGGACGCCACTTGTCACTGGTCTCCAGGTGGATATTGTGCCCTTGATCACCACTCTCTGTGTGTGACCATCCAGCCAATTCCTTATGTTTATTTGTTGTTAGGAAATACTAAAGTAATTACTGGAACAGGAGGCAACTCAGCAAATGTGACTCAGAGGCATTAACAAGGGAGAGAGCGCTGGCTGGCTTATGCAGTTCTGAAATGTCTTCGTGGCTGCTTGTCATTATCAGTTTTGTCTTCTCCCCAATATTTTTTTTTGGCCCCTCACTCACCTAAGATTCTCTTTCCCTCTTCTTAGTGCAGTGTTAGGTGTTCCAGAGCAGCCTGGGATATATTTATATGCACATAGCCCAAAACCAGCTCAGCTGTGTTTGGCTCTAAGTCTGTTCGTAAGGCATCATCTTGTTGATGCTAGGTGGAGAGAGCAGTAAGTTCATGGTATTAAACTATATTTGACTCCTTACTTTGGAGCGTTCCTTAATCTGGAGTCATTTGTGCTTGAGTATGTCTGATCACTGAATCTGCTTCATAACAGCTCTTTCACAAAGCTCACTCTTCTTGCTTGCTGACCAGCAGGGCTTTGCCCAGTGGCCCTACCTGAGGACTGTTTCAGCTCATACCAAGCACTCAGGAGAGACCCTCTGCTGAGGGCAGGGAGTGACATTCAGCAGGACATCTGGCCTTTCTTGTACCTAGTGCATGCCCCACCTAAGGTGTTCCAACACACCCACTGCATGTGGGCGGGGAGACGTTTTAAATTCCACACAGCTTGTATTATTAGGGTGTTGAGCCACTGGCATAAGCATCATTCCTGGGTGGAGGGGTCATGCTGCTCCCAGGAATGGCAGGTCGGAAGTGCCATTTGCTGTATTGGAGAATACACTGTAAGTAAGAGATAATGCTGCTCCTTAGTTAAGTATTTTGCAAATTCAGCACCAGTTTCCAACTCGTGCAGCAGCTGAAAAGGGAATGTTTGCTGCCATGACTTTCTGTAATTCCCTGGCTTTGCTTCAGTTATGTGAGATGCTGCTTCCTAATGTTCCAGGGCCTTTTTGGGAAGGTACAATGACTCCAGTTCAGAAGCACAGATAGCTGTCATGATTCCTGTCCCAAACTGGCTGGCTGTTCATCACAGAAGCAGTTCAGCTGAACAACCATTAATTACAACTTGGTATACATAAAGTGCCAGAAGTGTGCCCTAATGTGGTGTCAGCAGCTGCTTCACTGTCAGCTGAGTCACCACTGCAGTGGGGACAGGCGACAAGCGGTGTGGTGGCAGCCATCCCAAGGCATCCCCACTGAGGAGCTGCAGCTTGGTCTTACACAAACAACAAACTAAACAGTGAACCCACTTTTAAAAGTTATGACCATGAGTCACAGCCCTTCTTTCACTGTTACCCTCTGCTGAAACCTGCTCCTTCCTTTCTTCAGGATGGTACAGGGATGCAGCACGCTCACCAGCTGTCTTGGTTAGCACAGAAGAGTAGTGTTTGCATTCATCAGAATGAGAGCTGGGTGAGGGCTGAATGTAGACTGGGTATGCCTTCATCCTTAGTTTGCTTTCCAGATGCTAAAATAGCATGATTATTCTTGTGGTAATGATTTATAACTTGCATTGCAACTCCTGCGTGAGCTTCTCTCCAGCCAGCCGATTGCTGCACACTTCTCTCTGCAGAACAGCCCCGAGTTGCAGTGAGTGATTCAATATTCCCACCAGGCACTGTTTGTCAAGCCTTGGCAGCTGATGCCAGATACAACTGGCTAAGCCCCTTGTTAGGTGGCTGCGTCTTTGCACTGACCTTCTGTGCACTGTGCTGCTGTTGACTGACTGCCTTGCAAGAGCTGAGAAATCTCTCCCTTTTTAAATTTTTTTTTCCCCCTCTCCTTCATTTTGTTCCAGTTCTTATCAGACGTGCTTAGCAAGATGGAACCACCAACATCCTCCAGGCTGAATTCCCGAAAAAGAAGAAAAGATGTATCTGGCCCCAATGGGGCAACAGAGCTGGACGGAATCCCTCCCAAAATGTCCCGACGCTCACTCGTAAGTAAGCAGAGATAGGAGCTTCAGGTGCTTGTGGGATTAGGACATTGAGACCTAACAGCAGAAGGAGAAATGTGATGGTTCTAATGTGGACACAGAAAGCAAGTGGTGGGTGAGAGGAAGTAAATGACAGTAGCTATCATTCTTGTAAAGCCAGTTCAGAGTCTCCCTTTGTTCAACACCAGTAATGTACTTAGAACATGGGCTTAAATTAGGTCTGAGGCAAGCACGCTAAGCTGCTTTTGTGGTGTGTATGGCTCGTTTGTAGCCCCTTAAGCTGAACCCAAACATGAGGTTGCAGCATGCATGGATAGATCCATGCAGAAGTAGAGCATTCATTTCTCACAGGTGGGTTTATTTAAGTAACCCAGCAGGAGGGAGAAGTAGTCCAAACAAGCACATAACAACTCAGGCACCTTGCAGTCCTGTTCAAGTCAGGGAGAACTGCAGGAGTGTCTGAAGTCTGTAAGCATCTGTGAAGCAATCTATTGATCTGTGAATCTGTGCTCTGAAACCCTGGGAGGATGACGGTTAGTTTGATTCTCTCTGGCAGGAAATTGCATTTATGTTGCTGATACTTTGGGAGTGTTAGAAAGAAAGATTTTCTCCTAGATCAGCACTGGGATGGCTTTAGGAAGCTAAAAGCAGCAGAGATTCTTCTCGGAGGCAGTGTCTAACTGGCTCTGTGCCAGTTAGTGGTAGTGCAAAGAGCTGACTTTAACTTGTCCTTGCTGAGACACTGCAATGATGGGCTTTTTCACAGCTCTTCTCTGCCTCTTCATGGAGCTCTCCTGCACATCACGTGTGCTGTAGTTGCTCTTCCCTTATCTCTGTCAAAAGCCAGTTACTATCCCTGCCACGTCATACTGGGATCATAGTCCTTGGCAGAATATGGTGATGCGTTGCAGCTTTTCACTTTGATATCAATGCTCTGCTCTCGAGGAGCACTTCAGTTCAGTCCCCAGGTAGTAACAAAGTGAGAGCAGCACCAGTAATGAAAACTGGAGAGGCAAGTGTTGGGAATGGAGACTCGAGCTGTTGCGAGACTTAGCCCAAAGAGCCTTTATACCTTGTCTGGTGTCAAAAACCAGACTGTCTCTTTTCAAGACCCCATGTATTTCAGTAAGGAAACAGAAGTGGTCAGGTTATTCCACGGGAATTGCTTGATGTGTCCTGCTAGAAATAAGGCACATGCCTGTGAGCACCACAAGAGAAGTGATATCTAGCTACTTTCTAAACTTCCAGGCTGCATTTTTTTTTTCTTTCAGTCACAGAGCTAGCACAGACATCATGATGAAAGGTTTCTTTTCTCTTTCTTTCCTGGAAGTGTTATTTATTATAACAAAAGCAGTAGTGTTGCCCAACTGTGACATTGCCTTGGACTCTTTACCACTCCCAATCAAACAGCTGTCTGGCAGAGTGCTCCCGAAGCAGCAGGGCTCAATAGCAGAGGGTGGTAATGAAACTGCTGATGTACTGTGCACGTCAGGTCAAGTCCTGACTCTCACAGGCCCTGCAGAGGAAGGACAAGACTCTGACAGGTGCTTTTAAGGACATTTCTCTGTGATCCTCTGATAATTTTGATTGGGTTTTTTAAATGCTTTTATTTCTAACCTATATCAGATGTGTGCCAGCTAAGCCACAAACAGTTTGGTTTTACTCATAAGTCTCTGATGTAATGGCAGCGATGGCAGCAAAGACCTGCTGGCTTTACCTGACAGTGAGGATCCCTCACTATATATGGCTCAGAAGTGGGTGATGATACAGATACCCTTGGGAAATTGTTCTGCTGTTAGTGTTGTTCTTCTGCTCGTTCAAAGTGAAACTAAGGAGCTGTTACCATTTGTACAGCACAGCATGAGCGCTCAGACCCAGCAAGGTGATGGACTTGCCTGGGTGGACATAGCTGGAGCTGCAGCAATGAGGTTTGATGAAGCTTGGCTTGTGCTGCTGTGAACTGCTATTTATCAAAAGCCTGGGTTTACCAGTTGCAGTTCTCTTGGGTACAGTATGTCTACTAGCATCTTGACTCTTCCTTTTCCCTCTTTTCATCTCTAAATTCAGGCTAACCACCTTGCAGGGCTGTTTTGAGGTTTAACACTAATTAGTCTTTTAGTACACGTGTTTGAATAATGCTGAGACACAGTGAGTCACTGTGTGCCTAGGACACTGCAGCGGCAGTGCTGCAGTTGGGTTCTGCTCTCACCTTTGTATCCTCACAGCTAACCTTCTCTGGCCATTTAGGGACTGCGGGAACCAGCTCCTTTCTCCGATGAAGTGGAGATGGATTACAGCAAGCCATACATCAGAGTCACGTATGAAGAAGCAATGAGAGGGACCCCTTGTAAGTGAAAGAACAGATTGGAAGGGGATAGCATAAATGGGGCAGGGTGGGGAGGCATGATTGTGATAGCTCCGAGACCAAACCAGCCTTGTGTGTCAGACCAGGTTTGCAGCTAATGACTTAGTTAATGCTTGAGTGATTAGATAACTGTTCCCATCAGAAACTGAGCCTGCCAGTACAAGTGAAATTGGAGCTCGTGTGTGTGAGGAGCTGTACTTTCACCAGTAAGGCCATTTGAGACACATAGATGTTTGTGGTTTAGCTTTTCCTCTGTTGCTGACAGCTATAGAGTAATATCAGAGCTGAACATTTTTCTGTGCTCCTTGGTCTGAGGCAGCTTGAAGTTCAGCACTTTAAATGTCATCTTTTATGAAACTCGAAATGGTAAAGTAAAATCAGCATACATATTTTTCCAGAATGTCCTGTTCTAGTCTGGATTTGAGTTAAAGTCAGTGTCAATAAACACAGTAGGCCAGCCCCATGACAAAAATGTCTCCCCTTATTTTCTAAATAAGGCTAGACAAAGCACTCTTTGTGGTCCAAAGGGGAGGCAAAGACAGGACAGGTTCATTCAAGATAGCTGCCCTCTCTTGCCAAACAGAGTGTGCAGATAGTGCTTGGCCTCTTGCCCTCTGTTGCAGCTGCAGAGACAATATAAATGCTGTATTTCTAACTACCTGACTGCTGCTGAGAGATGAACCAGCTCAGATTGAGACCTGACAGTGGTTTCCTGCCAGAGGTTTTGGAAATCCAGTACATTTCTCAGTCTGTGTTAACTTCACAGCTGAAAATCTCCAGAGCCTGCACAAAAGTTTCTGATTTCAGCAGCGATGGCTCTCCTGCCAGCTAAAACTAAAATGCCTTGCATACCTTCTTGTTGCTGTTTATGCTCACACACTGTAGCTGCTGCAGGTATGGAGGAAAAGAGAAGGATGTCCCAGCTGATTTCCAGAACATGACTGTACTTTAATAAGAGCCTGCTAGGACCAGCTCTCTTCTGCAGCACTGATGCGCCTCTACTCACACCACTTCTCTATCTACCTGAATTCAGCCGGGAAGCAGCAGGCCATACCCAAATGTGTCACATACCAAGAATGTGTAGCTTTCTCTTACCAGCAGCAAGAGGGCTGCTGACCTGTGTGGTTCCAGGAATTAGGGAACCTTCTACTGTTATGTGGCAGTGGTGGACTATCTCACTTTACCTCAGAGATCTAAGCTATAATTCTCCAGGCCAAGATGGCCTGATGGAAGTTTTGTTCCTACTTAGTTATCTTCAATTTAGCTGATAGTGGCAGCAGTTCAGCAGAATTGTATCAACTTTTCTTTTAGCAGTCCAGCTGGATGTTTGGATAGAGCCATACACTTCACTGGTCTGGAGGAGCTGATCATGCTGGCGGGGAATTGGAAGTCTGGTCCCTCATCTAGACTTATATCTTTGGCAGCAGGAAGTAGAGGAGGATGCTGAGAAGGTCTCGAGAAGCCATTTGGGCTGCGGGGGGTGGGAAATGGGGCACCTATGAAACATTTGGGCCAGTTCTTCTCTGGTAGCTTTCTGGCTGTGCAAAAGGTTAATGCTGCATTTGGATTTCTGTAGGAGGGAGATGTTCAAAATTGGCTTTTTTTCTTTGGTCTTCCTTCATCTTGTTTCAGTGGATGTGTCTTTGAACATGGTTGTATTTCAGCTCTGTGCTCAGCTGCATTTGATTCCCTGTGGGAAGGCAGAGAGCCAGCCGTTTCTCTCCACAAATCTTTCCTGGCTATGGCTCTGCATTCTGCCCGTTTTCTGCAACACCCTCATGAGTTTCAGAAGGACCCCAAATGCACACATGAGCAGCAGCTGCTTCTCCAGGAAGGCATTTTCACAAATGTCTCTCTGTCCCTTTGGCACAGTGGACCGCCCCGTCAGAGTTTATGCGGATGGAATATTTGATTTGTTCCATTCTGGACACGCCCGGGCCCTGATGCAAGCGAAGAACCTCTTCCCAAACACATACCTCATTGTCGGAGGTAAGGAGTGACCTCACTGACTTTGACTGCTGTAGGAGTACAGTTCACCTTCATCCATGGCTGTGCATTCAGGTGGCATAGCAGGGCTTTTGTTGTCGTGGCCTCACATCTTCTCACTGCAAACGCTTGACCCAAATGTTGTTGGAGCCTTGCTGCAGTGTGCTGTATGTGGCTGCAGAAAGATGTCCTGTACCAAGTGGCTGCTTAAGGAGAAGATTTTTGATCACACTGTTGTAATTTGACCTCTCTATTTAGTGACAGAAAATAGGTGTGGGACAGTTAAGCATCTGTCTGTTGAATGAGACAGTTGAAGAAAGAATAACAGCCCTTCCATGACTGGTCAAGCTTTGTGCTACCTATATTGCCCTCCAAGTCACTCCCCTGTTCCAGCTCTCTACTGGGGACTCTGCTTATGGCTGATCTCAGACGGGTCCTGCTAGGAGCACAGACATCACAGTGCTGCTTTGGGCATGTGCCTAGCCACATGGAAGTCAGTCAGGCCCCATTTCTCTAAATAGAAGTTCCCAGTTTTGTCTGTTATGTTCAAAAAAATCTTTAGCTGATGCCAGGAATATCCTGCTGACTGCTTGAGGGGATCTAGCAGAGGTGTTTGAGGAAAAAGAAACCTTTTCTTCTGGCTGCTGTGTTGCACTGTCCAGGCATTGCCTCTGTGCCTGTACCTTCACCCACCTTAAAGACGTTAAGTTGTGGATGTTGTCCATCAAGAGGTGACCTCTAGTCAGGCTATATAACAGTGTTAAAGTATCAGAGCTGAGAATGCCTTGAACTGGTTTTCTCAACTACCCTTATCTTCCTGAGCAAAATGAAACTGGTGCTGTGATAGACCAATTGTAATGTCTTTGTGGGCTTTGTTTCCTTACCATAGTTTCAGTCACTGCTGAGGGCATTGTTATAGTGGTAACTTCTGTATTTTTTGTGTGCTACAGCAGTGTCTAGATGGGGAAGGGAGGGATGAGAGCTGAAATAGTTGTTCCAGCTTACATCACACTCTGAGCTTAGGAATCTTGCAGGAGGGAAGACATTCACCTGTACATAAATATACATCAAGCAGGGAAGTAATTTCAGATGCAGCTATTACCAGGTTAATGTAGCGAGGTGTGTAGCCTTGCTCCCTGCCTCTGAGAGTCTGGTGAGGAAGTGAGGGCAATGAACTGCTCTCTTTGCACCAGGAACTGAGATGAGAGGCCACAGCCCAAGTGAACGTTAGCACCAAGCTGGGAGCAATCTCACTCACTCCTTATCATCTGTTTGTCTAGAACATAAATACGTCCAATACCAGTGAGGCTGCTAATGCTTTGTTTACTTTTGAGTCTGATAACCAAATAAAACTCCCTCTTTCTCAATGTCTTACATTGCAGATTATGAAGAGTTGTTCATTTACTTTCTCATAGAACATAATTAAGCTAACTTGATTTGCTGTGAACTCACCCTTTGTTTTAATACAGCTCTCCAAGAACTAGGCTGTGGAATGGCATTTTATGAAGTTGGAAGCTTAAGCAGTAGGTTGTTTTGGTTTGGGTTTTTTTTTCTTATGGGCTTCAGTTTCCAAGCCAAAGATTAAAAGAAGATTTTTACCTGGTAGGCCCCTAGATGCCATTTCCTACTTGACAGCTCTCTTCTGTATTGACTGGGTTTTTTAAATAAGCTTTGTAGGCTCTAGAAACCTAGTGTAGGTCCCTAGCTTGGTCAGAAATCCCCCAAGCAGCCTGCCTAGAATTGATCAGGAGTTCAGTGCCCTGTACAAGTCCTGTTCCTGTTTGTGGCTGGAAGAGATGCACCAGCCCCTGTCAGCATTGCCTGGATTAGCAAGGATGTGTGCAGGGTTTTTTTACTGTAAAGCACTGGATAAGGATCTCAGGCTCACTCTTCTCTGCCTGTTTCTTCAGTCTGCAGTGATGAGCTAACCCATAACTTCAAGGGCTTCACGGTAATGAATGAAAACGAGCGGTATGATGCTGTGCAGCACTGTCGTTACGTGGATGAAGTGGTGAGAAACGCACCATGGACACTCACCCCTGAGTTCCTGGCAGAGCACAGGGTAATTTGTGACATCTGATCTGCTATGCCTTTCGATGAGCCTCTGTCTGTGCTCATCTGTGGGGTGACCTCTGCCTGAGCAATCCCATCTCTGTTGAAACTCCTGAAGTATAGGATGAACTGGGTTATGAGTTATTGAGTGGGTTTCTTGGGAGATTGGAAGTATTTGCTGAGCTGAAAGGTAACGTTAAACAAAGGTAGAGACTGTGACATAGTGAAAAACCCTGAGAGGGCTCTCACTGTTCCAGAAATTGATGCTGCTTACAGATTGGTGTGAAACGCAGTAGAAAGGGGATAAACACGGGTTGCAGGGGATTTCTTGAGGGCATCTGGTTCAACCCCCTGCTTACAGTGGGAGCAGCTTAGATTTTCATCAGTTTCCCTGCAGCAGGAAACCAAGCAAGCTGTCTTGAGAGGCTTTTATCAGCTGGTAAGATGAAATGCAAGGGGTGTCTAACATCTGTTGAACTGTTCTAGGAGAGGAAAGTGTCCCCAAAGGAGCCTGTTGAGTTCCACCTTGTTGCCATTAACAAGACTTGTCTCTGTGCAGCTCAAAACAGCTGTGTCCTTAGTCCCAGCCTTTCCTCTCTGGAGTGTGCTTACAATTGATAAGCTATTGTCAGTGAGAACTCGGGACTGCTCTGTGTTGCTTTTTAAGAGGAAAGTGTCTTGCTGTGCTCTGTGACACCTCTGTGTGGAGGTGTTGAGCAAAAGCTCATCTTTAGAAAAGGCAGGAGACCCGCACATTCAAGATGAAATGTTAATTCGTGTTGCCTTCTTCATTTTCAGATCGACTTTGTTGCACATGATGACATCCCCTATTCTTCTGCTGGCAGCGATGATGTTTATAAGCATATAAAAGAAGCAGGTGAGTCTGGGTCAGATTTTCCAAGGCTTGCTCTCAAAGGTCTACTGTAGTTTCTCCTGTGCTCTTTTGTTGCAGAATTACACCTGGGGAAATGGCATTGCTTCTGTGGCAGCAAGGTCTGCCCAGGAGGCTCTGAGGGTAGAATGAGGCTCAGCTTTTGGCCATACTTTGTAAGGCTAGGGCCATCCCATATCTCAAGCCAAACATTGCCCAGCTTCCAATCTAGTTATTGTGACTAAATTAACAGCCACCTTTTTTTCAAAAGGCAACCCTATGGTTTGGCTCACAGATTCTTACAAATTAAGAATCTTTTGGACTTACCAAAGCAGTTCCTCTGCCTGCTGTAAAGCTTAGTAGGATGCAGCTTATTTGCATCTTTCCAAAACCAGCCACCAGAGCCACTCTCACACTAAACTGTATGATCCCTTGTCTTGTCCTTATCACCATACTACTCGATATGGAGTGGATTAGTCTTTAAACCAGCTGCAGTGAAGAGCTTTTCATTAGAAGACACAGTAGTTCGACATGGTCGCGATATGCTTTGGTCTTACTTAGGTCTTCCTTACAATCCAGAAAGGATGACACTGGTGTTGCACATTCAAGGATATGGTGGTGTGAGGACAGTTAGGAAATGAGCTCTTGACATGAGAGGTTGTTTCCTAATAGAGGCACGATAAGCTTTTTGCCACATCTTGCTACAGCTATGCTGAGTCCTGTTGCCCAACTTTAGGCATGTTTGCACCAACTCAGAGAACAGAGGGGATCTCGACGTCAGATATCATCACCCGCATCGTGCGCGACTATGATGTCTATGCCAGACGGAACCTGCAGCGAGGCTACACAGCAAAAGAGCTCAACGTCAGCTTCATTAATGTGAGTCAGTGTGTCTGACCACAGACTGCCTGAGGCAGAATCTTACAGGGTGTGGAGGTCTAGAGGCTGTCCTGACATAGCGGCAGTAAAAGGCCAGTCTGCAGAGCTAAGGAGTTGCACCAAACTGGTGTCTTTGGAGTAGAAATTAGATGACTTCTGCCTCTGGGACCTACTGAGATGAACTGAGATTTTGCTCATAATGCTGCATTGTCTGTCAGAAGTGCTTTGGTGACGTTTTACCTGTTGAAAGAGCTGGAGACAGCATGTGGCAAATTGTGTGTTTTCATAAACTGTGGGTTGTTCTTGGCAGCAGCTGCTGTGCTGCTCTCCTCTTCCCTCAGCCACTTTCTTAAGGTAGAGTCATTCGTTAGGTTGAAATCTGATCCTGTTCTCACTGTACTGTTTCCTTCGGGGAGCTGCAGGAGCAGCAGTGCTTGGGTGGGAGAGAAGGACATACTATGCTCCTATGCTGAGTAGCTCTATCCCACAAGCAGAATACATGGCAAAAGGCATCTCTGATGTTGGAAGTAAAGTAGTAAACATTGGGACTTTTCTCACTAAGATTCCATGCCTCTGTTTTAAAATACAATCAAATACAGAAATTGAATGAGGGAAGTAGCAGCTGCTTGATCTCTCTCTGGCATGTAGTTCTGCCTCTGTTTTAAAACACCCCACAGAATAATTTGTGCAATTGTGATAATGCAGAGAGGCCTGCAGCAGGTTGCTCAAATCTAATCTGTGTATTGTGTAAATATTTCCCTCTTCCATGCACTCCTATTAGATAGTGCTTTCCTCTGGGTTTAGTCTGGCCCTGTGTACTCTGCCAGCGCCTGTTACAAAGCATCTCACAGCCCCACTGTGTCTGCCATTTAGTCTAGAGAAGAAGTGTCACTGAAGTGAAGGAGAAGTGTCACAAGACTAATGGAATTGCTGGCTCTTAAGGAGCAGTTCAGTGTAATAACATAGAGCAGAGGTGATTGCCACTTAGATCTGGTGAGCTGTGTTCTCATCCACCACTCGTTCTACAGGAGAAGAAATACCACCTCCAGGAGCGTGTGGATAAGGTGAAGAAGAGAGTGAAGGATGTAGAGGAGAAGTCAAAGGAATTTGTCCAGAAAGTGGAGGAGAAGAGTATTGATCTCATTCAGAAGTGGGAAGAGAAGTCCCGGGAGTTCATTGGCAATTTCCTGGAGATGTTTGGCCCAGAAGGCGCATTGGTAAGAAGCCACTCTGGGAAAAGGGAAAAAAGGATTGGAGAGCTCAGCAGTCATTGTAGGGCTTCTGGGGCCCATGGTCTTCAGAGCAAAAGTTTACAGTTTGTTGTTGTGCTTCATGTGCCACAGGTCTCCAGAAAAGTTTACAGATTCATAGAATGATTTGGGCTAGAAGGGACCTTAAAGCTCATCTAGTTCAAACCCCCAGGCATTAGCAGGGACACCCTCCACGAGCCCAGGTTGCTGAAGGCCTCATCCAACCTGGCTTTGAACACCTCCAGGGAGGGAGGCATCCATGGCCTCCATGAGCAACCTGTTCCAATGTCTCACCACTCTTGTCCCAGACTTGGGCAGCTTGTTTACAGGGAGTCCCCACCCTTGCCAAATGGATAACATCAGTTCTATCACGATAAGTTCTCAAGTCCTACAAGCTGGCCTGTAAACTGCAGCTTGTGTCCCACAGGCCACTGAGCAGCCAAGAGATTGGCAGTCACTTTGTCGCCAGCTCGGGATGAGTATGAAGCTACTGTTTTCTTGACAGGATCTCCTGTGCTGTGGGTGAACATCACAGGCACTTTGTGTTGGAAGTGCTTGAAGATGAGTGATGATTGCACTGTGTGTAGTTTCCAACACCTAGAACAATGTCTGGGATTTTTCTGCTCTTGTATTGCCCAAAGCATTGAAGGGACACAGCTCAAAATGCTGCAAAAGCTGTACGTAGTGCTCATTTCCATTGCAGTTTGAGCCATGCTAACTGTCCTCCTCCTTCTATTGCTAGAAACACATGCTGAAGGAGGGCAAGGGCCGGATGCTGCAGGCCATCAGCCCAAAGCAGAGTCCCAGCAGTAGCCCCACGCACGACCGCTCCCCGTCTCCCTCCTTCCGCTGGCCCTTTTCAACCAAAACTCCTCCTTCCTCACCTGCCAACCGCTCCAGGAACGAGTCTGCGGTCACCTATGACATCAGTGAGGATGAAGAGGATTAAGCTACCAGCTGGGATTTACTGCAAACCGCTAATCGCCGAATCCTAAGTCTGGATCCACTGGGGAACTCTAAATGAGCAAGGGAGCCCTGGAACAGGGCTGATGGTGAGCACAGGGCCTCGGAGGCACCCATGGCTCTTAGCAAGGGCTGCTGCCTGGAAGCACATTCAAACCTCCTCTCCCTTCTCCTCCCTAAAACCTCTTTTTATTGTTTACGTTCTAGTGGTTTCCAGGGGGAAGACGGTTTTTATATTTTAAGAAAATACCCTTTTAAAGTGCAAAGAATAGCACTCAAGTGTGGCTTTTGTTTTGCTTTCTTTTCCCTCATTAAACATACAGGCAAGAGGGAGAGTGGGAAGATGCATCTGTCTCTTTCCTTCAGCCCCTCGGTGTTATTTCCCTCCATCTCCAGGCAGTATCCGTACCTCTACCAAACAAAAGACCCTAATGGTTCCACAACCAGCGTGACCTCCAGCATACACAGCGAGCGATAGTGTGAAGAGGCTTCTAGGAAATAGAGACATCTGTGCTGCACTGGAGCTGATAGCAGTCTGTCCAGCAGACCCTCTAGTGCTCTGCACCTCGTAGCTGAGCTTTCCAGTGTGTCGCAGTGAGGACGTGTTGGGTGTGGGGGGGTTACCAGCTTAGCATGCAGGAGTTACACCCTGAAGAACTCACAGCACCATAGAGGCACACAGCCAGCATTCAGGCCTCCAAATTGTGTGGCAGCTGCAGGGGAAAGACCTTCCCAGCTAATCATAACAAGAATGCTACATCTTGAGCTAAATTCAGCCCTCAGTTGCTGTTGGAGAGAAGAGAATGAATCTTTGCTTCAGGGCGCTTGTCTGTGCATTTCCTTGGGCATGTGGGAGCCCAGGTAGGAAATGAATGTGTTTACTCCTTTGAGAAGCTCATTGTCCCAGTCCCTGCTCTGTACTAGGTTTTGCTGTCCATCCAAACAGCCCCTCAGCTCTGTGCTCTGTGCGTGCTTGTGTTTCAGTCGCTGTTCTCTAAGGGCTGGAGCAGCCCTTTACACTGGTGCCACAAAGTCACTGCTGTAAGGACAGAATGTGAATGGGTACAATCAGTTTGCTGTCTGCGTTCGTGTCTGCAGCTGAACAGACGCAGGGCACGTTTTACCCCAGCAAAGGGTCCTGGTCCCATGTGACAGCTACCTGCCCTGTGCAGTGTTAGTGCCCACTTACAATGCTGCTTGAGGCAGGCCAGAAAGAGCAGCAGAGAGCGCTGCAGCTTTTTAAAATGTTAACAATTTACCCTGCTCGTTTGAAACCTTGGTCCAAGTGGTGCCCGCTGCCTTGTCTATAACCAACACTTTGAAGCTGCCCGCGGGCAGTTGCCCTCCCCATGCTGCCTGCATCTGCACAGAGCAGGCCGGGGCACTCGGTCCCAGCAGTCAGTGCTGGAGGCACTGGGTTTGCTGTCACTGAGCTGTGAAGCTCCCTCTTGCTTTTCTGCTCAGGTTTGCCCGTGATGCCTGTTGTCTCTGGGTGGAGCTGCTAGGCTGAGTTGCCTGTATCCTGCAATGCTGGGAGCAGAGGACAACTTGGAGCCTGGTCATCAATACTGCAGGGCAATCTGCAGTGTGGGTTGTGGGGCTCAGGGAGCAGCGAGTGCAAGGAAGCAAAGCATCAGTTGCCACCACAGGTTCTGCACAGTGTGGTGCTTCCAGGAAATACGAGGGTCCTGTGGTAGGAGCAGACTGCCACTTATTTACAGCTTTTATCTTGCTAATCCTTCGTCACAATGCTCAAAGGGCTTGATAGAACTCTGTGCTTCTGTTGAGCCAGAGCCAGTATGGGAAAGGGCATCTTGGGGATTCCTCATCTGCCACTTGGATGTCTCAGCAGGAACATGTAGCAGCTCTGAGCGTGGCCTGGCTGCTAGGAATTTTAAGCTGTAAGGAACAAATAATGGTCACTTGGTACAAGATGGTTGTTAATCCCCTGGTTTATGAGTGGTAGAGCACTTACACATTCACCCACATTCCCTCCCTCATCTTTCCCACCTTCCTTTCCTCACCCTGACCTTGGTATGAATGTTGTGTTGCTTTCCCAAGATAGATCACAAAGACCAGGCTCCTTTAGAGAGCCTTTCTACTGTTTCAAACACGAGTTATGCAACAGTGTTCTCTAAACGTGTATAACAACGGTGGTTTGTTCTACAGAGACCTTAATGTATTTCTTGGTTTCTCAGCAAAGCCTGGGGTGCTTGGTAAGAAGCCAGCCATGGTGTTACATGTAGCTTGGAATAACAGAGCTGTATCTTGTAACCAGTAATTCTTGCTTCCTCCTTGCACTTAAATTAAATTGAACACTCAAATCCCAAACTGCTCTTTTCTTTGTTGTTTGGATTTGTTTTGCGGGGTTTGTTTGTTTCTTCCTGGATTGCTGGAGCAGCTTCGTCTCCAACACTGCCTTGTCCTATCACAAACAGGACAGAGCTTGGTTTTGGGGCAAAACATGTTAGCCAAGTTTTCCAGGAATATCATCTTTCCTGTAAATGTACCTAGTGCTTCAAGGCAGTCCTGCACACCCCTAACCCATCCTGCACTCTTCAGAAAAAGCATCCAAAAGTGACGTGCTTGAATCGAGCACAGAGAGAGTGGGAAAATAAACCTTTGCTAGCATGCATTGAAGAATGTGTGGAGTTTGATGCTGCCAAATCCAGAGCCAGACCCTAGAAGAGGATTTTCTGATGGTAGAGAGCAACAGAGCAAAGCAGAAATGTGCCAAGGATGCTGGTAAAAGCAAGACATAAAGACTGTGGCATGTAACCAGCATATTGCTTAGAGCAATACAAAAAAAAGCTCTTTAATCTCTTGAAGAAATCCTGGCACACACCTGCACTGACATGGTTTTGTGCATTTTATAGAGAGTTGGAACTTTATTATGTGGCCCAGTTCTTGTAACCAGAGCCAGGTTAAGTGCTGGAGCAGCAAATACATTTGGCAGTAGCAGCGACTTTGGTAGGACTGGATAAAGGAGCATTAACTGTGTTATGAAGGTGTTTCAAGGCTCCTTGCTTTGCCTGGCCTCAGGCTGGTAGGTGTAGACACTCCTGTGCTCCTGGGAGCAAGCACTGCTGTGAAGGATATGCAGCAGGGATTGGCAAAACCTATCCAGAGGTCTTGAGAGAACATGCTGCTGCCCTGGCATTGCCTTGGCCATCAGACCCCAGCCAGCAGCACCCCAGCGGTCAGTATCTCAGTATCATGGCTGTACTGGTATGGCCTCTATCTTCCTTCCCCTGCATGGAGTTACTTCCCAGTCAGCCTGGGCAGGTGACAATCTGAGCCCAGTGACCCACACAAGAGTATAAATTTATCTTTATTTGATGCCAGATAAGAGCCCACTGGGCTGGAAGTGGCTTCACAAATTGCTTTGCCTGGTGGCTTTCAGGTTTCAGACCCTTTCCCCCTCTGCCTGCTCTGCTGCTGGCAGCTCCCCAGGGCCAGAGGAGGAGATGGTTGACCAGCCCTTCAGTTCACTCTGCCCCTTGGCTCCTCAGCTGCTCACTCTGCTCACACCTTGACATCGATGTCCGTGTGCACAAAGCTGACAGCCTGGTAGCCTGGCTTATCATCTTGCTTACGGTAGTACATCCGCGTCACCACTGCCAAGATGAAGGTTTGTGGGATCAGCAGTTGCATGTTCATCTCTGGAAGAGGAGAAGGGTCATTTGAAGCTGCCTTCAACCACCACATCTATTCCCCACTCCCTGCCATGCAATGGAGGAGATCAGCTGGGAGCACCTGATGGTTTCCCGACTTACGTTGCGACCTGGCCTTGGAGGAGAAGGGAGGTGAGCAGGCGATGTTGCCATTGTTGGCCAGGATGCTGAAGATGGCAGGCTGCAGTGCCGTCAGGACAAGGAGCATCTGCAACCATGAACACATGAACTGGTGTGGTGGGGGGTATTGCCAGGCTCCTACCCCTTGTCTTACCCACTCTCCTGCAACCACACCTGCCTTCTCCTGTAAACAGCCCCTCACCCTGTTTGTGCCTCTCACCTAAGGGGCAGCCAGGCAGAACAGGGGCTCACCTGGAAGGAGAAGAACTTGGCACTGATGTTCTGCTCGCTCAGGTGCAGCCGGGCCTGCCGGAAGAGGATGCCCAGAGCCCACAGCCCGAAGAGGGTGGAAGCACCAGCCAGAGTGTTGATCCAGAGAGCCACACTTTCTGCAGAGATCTGAAGGGAACATACAGAAAACACACCCAGGCTGACAATGCTGCTGTGCCAGGCAAGAGCTTCACCTTGCCTAACCCCATGCCCAGGCACTCACATCAGCAGGGTTGTAGTTCACATCAGCAGCCAGGACCAGCCCCAGGAAGACAGCAACCGCCCTAAAGAAGGCATACTGGAAAGTCCCCAGCATCAGCAGTCGAAGTTTTCTCCTGGCACAGCAAGAATGATCAGTAGCACCCTGAGGTCCCTAAGCTCAGGGCCTTCTCTTCCACCTCCAGCAGAAGTACGGTGGGAAAGCCCTTCCAAAGGGCAGGGGGTTAACCTGGCTCTTCCTCACCTGCTCATAGTGATTGGGGGCAGGCAGGGACAGCAGCAGCAGCAGGGGCCAGTGCTGACCACCATGGGCACATCTTTCAGTGTGCTGAGCACTGCTTCCTTTCCCCCAAAGCCCTCCACCATGACCATCATCATGAGGTAGAAGCAGGCAGCAAAGTATCTGGGGAGGAGGAGGAGGAAGTGGAAATTACATCAGGTGCCATGGGCTCTCCAGTGCCCCTGCCTCTGGGTAGGTGATACTGACGCTGTTGTAGCCATCTCCACCACCATCATGGAGCGTGGGATCCACAGCCCAAAGCAGCTGACCACAGACACAACCTGGGGAAGACACAAAGTTGGCACACTGCCACTTCCCCCTCCTGTAGGCTGGCACCCCTTGGGTGGCCCTGGCCCCTTAGGGTGATGCCCCCAACCACCCCAAACCCCAGCTCACTGTAGGGGCCGAGCTACTCCAGCAGAGGGTCTTCATCTTGATGGGGCAGCGGATCTTGCGAGTGAGATAGAAAACCTCTTCCACAAAGATTGCGACCGACAGCAGTGTCATGATGGTGGCAAGGCCCAGGATGGCTAGTTGTGCCAGGTCCAGCTCTGCAAGGGAGGGGTGAGAAGCCAGCTCCATCCTGGCCTCTCCCCCCTGGGGCCACCACGGCAGGGAGCTGCCACCTGACCCACCACTGCACAGCTTTGGGAAGCCTCTTACCACATCATCAACATGTTTGGCCACGCCAGAGCTGTTAGTTCTGCTCCCCTGCTTCGGTGTCCTATGTCACCTGCCCTCGTGCTGGCCCTCCCTGCGCTGCCCCCATCCCTACAGGCCAGGCTGTGCAGTGAGAGGCTGAGACTCCAGCAGCACCCTGCTGCCTCCCTCTTTCCTCGGGACTGTTCCTCCCGCACCCCCACAGCCACCCTACCTCCTTCATCCCTGGCCTACTCCCACCAGTGACAAGAAGAGGGTCCCCCCCCAGCCAGTCCCCCCACCTACGGTGCAGCAGGTGCCGGGAGGTGGGCGGCAGGGAGAAGCAGGCTGCCGGCACGCTGAAGTTCCTGATCAGCATCTCCACCAATGGGCGGGAGAACCTGTGGAGAAGGGTAGCGGTGCGAAGGGCTGGCAGGGGCATAGGGACACCCAGCCCCACGGGGTCCGCAGGGTCCCCTGGCTGGCTTGCCTCACCCCTAAATGCTTCCCTTTCTTACAGAGGGGATAACCCGAAATCCTGCTCCAAAAAGTTGGATCTGCCTGGCTGCAAAGCAGTCTGGAGGTCCCGATCACCCACCTGGGGTCCTCTGCCAGCTCTATGGTGGGGTCCATCCTGCTCTGCTTCTCCCTAGCTCCTTCCCAATGGCTGCAGGGCTGCTCGGCACTGCCTCGGCTCCCCTCGCCGGCCCACGGGGTCAGAGTCCCCAGGGCAGGGACGGCAAGGAGGCCGCCGCGCCTCGTTCCAGTTTAACCAGCAGGCTCCAGCGCTCCCCTGCCCGGTGCCGCGGGCGCGCAGTGCCGTGCCCCGGCCCGGGGTGCCCTGACCACCAGGTTATCGACCCGGGCCGCGCCGGAGCCTGCTCTGGCCCGCGCCTGCGCGGCGCTCGGGGAGCAGGGCAGCCGTGCCGGGGTGGCGCTGCCTATGCGCCCCCCTGGGCCGGCCCGGAGCTGGGCTTGTGGTGCCGGAGGTCCCTGCAGTGCCACGGGCGCATCTTCCTGTCCCCTCGGCAGCGGTGGCCGGGCGGGAGGGGATGCTCTGGGGCTGTGGGAAGCCTACCAGACCCTGCACGACTCCGTGGGCCAGGCAAGCGGCCTGAGCGGCTGCGGTGACACTAGAGGGCAGGGCGGGCCCAGCGCTCAGCACCCCGACCTCGGGGCCAGAGCCCAGGACCGGAGAGGGCTGATCGGCAGGGCGAGCAGTGTGTCGCTCGTGTAGGTGGATCGCAGCGGCATCGCAGGTCCCAGGGGTGCCTGTGGCTCCTGGTGTCCTCCCGGCACCCCAAGGAAAACGAGCACTGTTTCGTACGGTGTCCCCGGGGACTTTGAAGCAGGCAGGCTTTGCTCCTGTTAGAGTGAGCTTAGAGTGAGCTCCTGCGATAGCCAGAGTGACACCAGCACACCGGACGGGTTCCCTGCGCCCTGCCATGGGAGCAGGGTACTGCAGTTGTCATGGGAATGGGATAAAGGGTGGGGGCCGGGGCAGAGGTGCAATGCTGCAGTTGCCAGGGATGGGGGGGGGGGAGGGTTTGCTGTGGTTGCCATGGGAATGGACTAGGCTGCCGTGGGAGCAGGATGCTGTCTGCCGTGCGGAGGCCAGGGCCCCTCAGCTGCCCAGGCCGCCACGGAGCTTCTTATCCCTCTTCCTTTCAGCATCCTCATCTGCCTCAACTGGCTGGGTTGAAGCCATGGCCCGAAGTCCATCCCAGGACCACTGGGCAGCAGAGCAGCTGTTGCACATTAGTGTCTTCAAGATATTAGAGACAAACATTCATCAGCTCAAATGGTCTGGACCTGCATCCTCTTCCATATCAGCTCCAACAGCCCCTGAGGCTGAGCAACTCAAGGCTTGCTTCCCATTCTCCAACTTTTCCCCATCACCTCTTACAACATCTGCTGCTCTTTGCCCGTCTCGTCATCCATCAGCATCACTGTGGCCAAGCCCACCCCATCCCACCTCCTGTGGGGCCGGGACACATCCATTCCCACCATCCTGCTGTGGACAGCATGCTGTGGGGCTGGGACTCATCGGAGCTGCCCCCAGGTGACACAGAAGCGTCTCACCCCTACAGCTCACAGCCAGAGCCCTCACTGCAGACAGGACAGGACAGAACATGCCTGTGACTTGCTTGACCCAGCCTGCCCCAGGAGCTGGCAGAGAGGGATGTGGAGAAGGAAAATGCAGTGGGATGGGGGAGCCCAGGGTCTCCTCAACTCCTCTTATTCCAGCTTGGGATGGGACATCTTGCGGCTAGCAGGTCCATGGCCACCCTTCCACCCTAGTCACCCTTCTCCCTCAGTCACCCTTCTCCCCCAGTCACCCTTCTCCCCCAGTCACCCTTCTCCATGCAGGCTGCTACTATGGCCACTAGCTGGCAGGGCAGACAGGGGCCAATGGAGGTTGAGCATCCCCTGCCATAGGCAGGACAGGGAGGCCATGCAAGGCTCTGGGCAAGCCTCACTAGCTCGGCCTCAGGCACAGACCCCCACGATGCTCCAGGGCAGAACAACACCAGGCATGAGTAGTCCCTTCCCTGATAAAACTCCTTCAGTAGACGAGTTAAATAGAGCAGGAAGATGGAAGCCACACACCTACCAGCACAAGGCAGGGATGTTTTGAAGGCTGATGGTCCTCTTGACATCCGGATGACTGTTTTACCACAAGTTGCTAGCAGAGGAGGCAGCAGCAGTGCTGTCAGTTGCTTTTTATTAAAAAAAAAAAAAAAAAAAAAAAAATTTTTNTCAGCGTGCCTGCATCACCTACGCTGCTGCAATGTCAGCATTCCCCAATACTTGGAAAAGCACTCAAAATGCAAATATGTGCATGGATTTACAGACAATTTTCCACCCATCTCTAATTCCCTGTGGTTATGGCCAGAGAGACCAGCTACAGCTCTCATGGTGGGCTCCCAGTCAACCTTCAACAGCTTCCCCATGGCCAGAACCTGGCAGGGGAGGAATATCCACATGCATGCCACAACTGCCCAGCCCAAAAGCCTCAGCTGGACCCCTGCAAATCTGGCAATATCATGGTCACCACCAGGCTGGAGAGGTGCCCCGGGCCCCTCAGTGATCCCCCTGCAACAGTCAGTGTGGGGCCATGTCAAAGGCCTCAGCCCTGGCTCCAGTGTTGCAGAGATGGGGCTAGCTCCCCTCAGCCCCCAGAGCTGCCCTGCTGATAGGGATGTCAGGGAGCCCTGCCCATGGCTGGCCTGCAGATAAAGCCTGTGTGCTCCCCACCGATTGCCCCAGGAGGCATCTGGTGGGGTGGGGAGCTGCTGTCCCTGGGAGATATGGTGAGGAGGGACCAGAGAGCGAGGGGGCTACTGCAGGGGTGTGAGACATCAGGCGCCTGCAGATCCCCTTTCTCTAAGTAGGAGAAGGTTCTCTGTGTCTCTTGAGAGTACAGCTGGGGAGACACAAGATGTGAACCCCTTGGCAAAGCAATAGCCCCCCTCAAATCCTTCCTTCCCAGTGGAAAGCAAGCCCTCTGCCACTTGCAAACACCTCCCAGTGCCTTGCAAACATACAGGGCTATATCATGGGCCCACTATGAGGCAGGGTCAAGGACTCCACAGTGCCTCAGTTTCCTCATCTGCAAATTGGAGAAAGAGCCCAGTAGCAAAAGGGCAGAGAGAGCTCAGCTTCTCATAGCTCTGATGCCCAGGGTCAGACTCGTGCCAGGTGTTATTTATAGACCACACTGGCATTTCAGCTGGGGGGACACTGCCCTCCAATACAGTCGGCTGCTTCCAGTCTGCCTCAAGGTCATCAGGAGAAAGGCATCCCTCAGAGGAACTTAGCATGGTAGAATTGCTCCAAGCCTCCTGCCCAGCCACAGGACACACCGATGGAGTGGCCTTGGGGCAGCAATGCCAGGGTAAGGCTGGAGGCATGCAACATACTGACAGTGTCCCTCCCAGCAAGGTCTGTGTCACCCATGTCCCCCCTGGGCCGAAGTGCAAGGGAGAGCTGGGGAGTTTTGCTAACCAGAGCAGTGTGCCATGTGATGGAAATGCCAGCCTCCACATGTCTCATCATCCCCTCCCTTGCCTTCTTGGGAGGCAGAAGTGGTGCAGAGGGTATATGAGCAAAATCCTTCCCATGCTCTGCTCCTCACCAGCCCCAGCTCTCAGAAACACTGCCCAAATGTGGTCACAGGGCCAGCCTCTGCACACAGCCCTGGTGACACCCACATTGACCCTCCTGCCCCCACCCCAGGTAGGTCTGGATGTCACCATGGATTCTGCCAACTTGACCATGCTCCTATGACACAGGACCAGGCTGGAGAGACGTGAGATGTTAGCACAACCCAGGGGCATCACCACATCAGTCTCAGAGCATCCAGAAGGGTGACCCCCAGGGAATCTGCTTGCAGACCCTCAGTGGCCCAACTGCAATTTATGTCAGCGAACTGCTTCTTCCCAAAACTGCTGAGACTGTTCAGCCATAGATGTCCATGGAAAAGCCATACATAACATACATATCTATACCTGCGAATATACATTTATGTACTACATAGGATCTTAAACAGCGTCCATCAGCTGCAGTGAGCCAGGATGGGTGTGCCCTCAAGAGGGAAGCAGCTCATCCTTACAGGCTTGCTTATCGCCTGAGCAGTAACCTCAATCACGCTTCCAAACCAGTGCTCCCAGGAGCCTGGCCTTGCCACTGCTGCCCGAGGGTCCCACTGGTCCCAGATGGGGTGCCCACACAAGCTTCTGCCTCTTGCAATTCCCAGCATCACATTACTCTTACTCTGAAGGTCTGTCTTGCAGGTGGAGGAGGAGGTGGGTGAGTCTCATCCCTGGCGAGGAAGGAAGGAGAGCCCACTGTGAGCAGGAAGAAGCCCAGCAGAAGCTGAAGGAAACCCTTTGCATCTGGACTGAAGCCACTGAACAAGCTTTGATGGCTCAAGCCTTCTTCTCCCCTTTGAACAGAACCTCACAGATGTGGCACCTGATAACAGCCCCTTCTTCTGCCCAGCCTTTCTGGCCTCCTTTCTGTTTGCTTTTCCTCCCAGGAGCCCCGCAGCCGATGGTGCCGCACTTGGCCAGAGAGAAAGCTACCATGCCGTGGGGCTCGGTGTGGCCAGAGCTTTGTCTCCTCCAAAGGGGAAGGGCAAACAGTCGGCGGTCCCCAACCTGGCTTGGGGGATCCTGCGGAAATAAGGCAGTCAACACCCTCGGGCTCCACTTCCTCCCCTCTCCCAGGAGGCTTCAGATGCAGAGAAGCAGGAGACTGCTGTAAGGCAACATCTGCATTTCCAGCGGGCGTCCCTGTGAAATGCTGAGCTGCTGCCAACCGCTGAATGAAAAGGCAGCTTCTTTGAAAAACAGAGGTCTTTTTTATGCCACGGCCACCTAAACATTTACTTTTTGAGAATGAGGTAAAAAACACACTTGGTGTGGGCTGAGGGTGTTTGCTTTGGTCCGGAGTTTATTTTCATACTTGTCTGTTTCCTAAAAGAAGCTTGCAGGTGAAAATCCTGAAGTTTTAAAAAAGTCCTGCCTCAGACAGACAAATATTTTCCCAGAGAGCCAGCAGAGACATAGTGTTTTTGTGGAAGGGGCTGCTGCTTCCCTGATGGTCCTGAGCCCTTCCAGCTCTACATCACACAGCCACCAGCTTTGGCCACCACACAGGGACACACACAATGGCCACAGGTCAGTCTCAGGGGGAAAGTTCTCAACCCTCAGTGGGTCTTCTTCAGCAGGACAAGGCTGTCCCCGAGTGATGCTGCTTCACATCACAGGGGAAGGTGAAAAGCATCCTGAGCACAGCTCAGCTGGAACCAAAAAGGACACCTCCCTTCCTCTCCTGTCACCTCCACTGGTGCCAGATCCACACCAGGGAGCCAGGCAAGAGCTCCTACCCTGCTGCCTGCTCCCTCTTGCTTTGGCAGGCGGCAGGCAGAGGGGCGGGAGGGTGTGGCTACACCCGGAGAGGTGTGGGCACACACATGGGTGCCCATGTCAGGTACACATGTGGGTAGGGGTGTACAAGTGGATGTCCGTGTGTCTCTGTGTGTGTGTGTGTGTGTGTGTGCCTGTACTTGAGACATAGATGAGTGGGGTGCCTGTGGTTTTGTCCACCTGGTTGGAGTCCACACCTGTGACCACAGTGTTTTACAGCACTCTACTGCATGCAGGGAGCTGAGAAAAAGGACTGTGGGGCCCAGCATCACCAACTCTTGCTCACTGGCAGCAAAGCAAGGCTCAGCTCAGGCCAAGCTTCTCTCCTAGGTCTCGTTGCCATGGCCCCTATGTCCTTTTTGCATCACAAGGTAATAAAACCTCCAAAGTCACATCTGGAGGAAGCTGTGAAAGGTGCTGAGATGTGCACAGGCAAGGAAAGGTGCTTTCTCCAGAGAAGGGTGGTCACAAAACCCTCAGCTGCACTCATATGAGGATGGAGCCAGGAGGGGTGCCTACACCAGCATAGGGAGCTCAGCAGCCCCTGGAACAGTTCTTGTGGACAGAGTGAGGCAAGCAGAGCTTGAAGAGAGTCTGGTGCTAGAAACAGGCCCTGCTGGGCATTTGTTTATGAGCCCTGAAAGGAGGATGTAGTGATGTGGGGTTCAGTCTCTCTCCCAGGTAAGTAGTAGTAGGATGAAATGGTCTCAATTTTCACCAGGGGAGGTTTAGACTGGATATTAGGAAAAAAAATATTTACTAAAAGAGTGGTCAGGCTTTGGAACAGACTGCCCAGAGAAGTGGTGGAGTCATCATCTCTGGAGGTGTTCAGAAAACCTGTAGACATGGCAATTTGATGCGTGGTTTAGTGGGGATGGTGGTGTTGGGTTGAGTTGGACTTGATGATCTTAAGAGGTCTTTTCCAACCAAAATGATTCTATAATTCTAAAACCCAGCCCACTTTTTACTGGGGAGGCAGGGAGAGGGGAAAAAGAGGTTGTTTCCATCAGAGTGACCAGAGAGATTTCTAGCAGCAGGAAAGACTTTGACTTTCAGGCCCAGTCAGGACAGAAGTACAGTGACTATTTTCTTTCCTCCAGGGAAAAGTGAGTTTTCCCACCCAGCAGGAGCCCAGCCCTGCCACCTGAGCATCCCCAAGGACACCTGCTGAAAGAAGGCAAGGACGGGAAAATTTGTGCCTCTGCACAGCCCACCACAGACATTTGCTTTGCGCACTTCATCCCTTAGAAGGGGACATGGGGTCTGTGCCTGCCCAGGTTGGGTGGCTGTCACAGGGCAGGCCAGCATGGATGGGAAAGCCAGCAACTTAGCCCAGGCATGGGGCTGCTTATCTCTTTTTTCCAAGAGCTGGGAGAGTCCCAGCCCTTCTCCAGGCACACATCCCCCAGATTTGCCCTTGAAGCAGTGAGGTGTTTCATGTGCCCTGGGGAAAACAATACCCTGGCTCACATTTAAACCAACCGTGCCTGCTGCCTGCCTGTGCCTAGGCACAGGGGCTACCTACAAACTACAGCCCGTGGCTTTCCTCTCAGCCCCTGGCATGGCACAACAGCACAAAGGGGAATTTGGAGGTGCAAAAGGGACAAAGGGGCCATGGCAATGAGACCTAGGAGAGAGGCTTGGCCTGAGCCGAGCTTTATTTTGCTGCCAGTGAACAAGAGCCGGCAATGCTGGGCCCCACAGCCCTTTGTCTCAGCTCCCTGCATGCAGCAGAGTGCTGTAAAACACTGTGGTCACAGGTGTGGACTCCAGCCAGGTGGACAAAATCACAGCCCAGCAGGGCTGTGCCAGGACCCTCAGTTTCAAATGCATTTCCAGCCCTCTGACTGCTGGAGCCGTACCTAGCTCCTCTGGTTTGAGCACCACATCTCGCCCTTTGCACATGGCATTGCCTGGGCCCCATGGCACAAAGCTGGTGTGCAAGCAGGCACGGGCAGGTGTCGCAGCCACTGCCAGCTCCGATAAGGGATAATTAGCAGGTAGGGGGGAAACTCCAGCTCTCCCTGCTGAGCCCTGCTCTGCTAATCCTGCCCCAATTAAAGTCCCCTCCTCGCCTTTGGATATTGCTGCGAGAGATTAATCGGCCCTAAAACAAGACATTTACAGCAGGTGATAGGACAAAACCTCGCAAAAGGCTCCTGCTTGGGAGTGTTTAATTACCCTGACAATGGCTTCAAAAGCAGAACAGGCAAGGAGGCAAGCAGAGTCCTGCAATCAAAACCCCACGGAGGCGCTGACTTAGCCGGCTGCTCCCAGGCGCCTAGGGCCAAGTGCCTGCAAAGTACAATCGCTTCCCTGGGAGCAGCATCCCTCACCCGGTCCTTCTGGGGATGGTTTTTTTTCCCTGCAGTGCTATACGAGGTGCTGGCTTCTTCTTTATGTTGGGGTTTTGTCGGGGGGGGGTTGTTTTATTGTTTTTGTTGTTGGTTGGTTTGGTTTGATTTTTGGTGGGAGTTTTGGTTTGTTTTGTAGGGTTTTTTTGTTTGTTTTTAATTTGGAGGGGCTTGGTTGGATGGTTTTTTGTTTGTTTTGGGGAGGTGGTTTTTTTGTTTGTTTGTTTGTTTTGGTGGGGTTTTTTCCTTTCTTTCTTCTCTCTTTTGTCCTTTGGACTGCTCTTTTGGCAACAAATGCACTTTATAAACAAACGAAGTGGTGAACAGGTCTAATCTCCTGAGTCAACATGTGTCCTTATCGTGGAGGGTGGTTCTGACTGAGCAGCCTCTGGCTGTCCTTTATCCAAAGGCAGCAGCATGTGCACACACTGCAGAGCAAATCAGAGGCAAAACTTTCCTGGGCTTTCCCGCCCCTTCCCTTGTCCTTTTGGGAGCACAGGAGTGAGCAGAGAGGGACTTTTTCAGGGCTGGTCTAGCTTGCCGCTAGAGAAACACTACGAGACTCTACAAGGCAGGCACATGCACACAAAGCAGACCTCTCTCACCATATCTTCATGTCATTTTATGGCTCCCTCCATCTTTTGAGGTTGTCTTTCCAAGGCTGTTGTGTAAGTCACTTTCCTTCTGGTTACATGATCTTCTTAAGTGAAACACCGCAAACTGTGGATGGCATCGCTCACTTTCTAGGGTTCAAACCACCAAGTCTGCAAGGGAAAAACCCCAACATCCCCCAGCTGTGGCAACTGCTGATTCATGAAAAGTGTTTGCGAAATCGCACGCTAAAGACTATGCAAAACGACCTGAAATGCCTGCCTGGAGGTGCACTGAAGGAGGACAGAGAAGGACTATGTGCTGTGCTCCAGACACAGACCAACAAGGGCCATGATCTGCTGGCAGAGACCCTCTGGGTTGTGTTCCAGCTCCTGCTTTGGTCCTCTCTCTCTCCGCTGCCGTATTCTCCCTTTCCACCACACAAACCTTGTGCCACTTGTGATGAGGCAATGCTGGGGCCAGGTCCCCGGCTAGCCACCAAACACATGGGCTTTTTTTGGAGATGCAGAGCCAGACAGACCTTTGATGTGCCGCAGGGCACACACGCAGCATCCCTCTGCTTTTCAAAGGCCCATCCTTTGCTATTGTGCTCATATCCTGAGCTTGTTTGTGCACTCGCCCAGGCCCCCGGCCCCACAGCCCCCCTGCCGCAGCCACAGCCGCCCTGACCGCCAGATAAAAGCAGCCAGGCTCACCGGGCAGAGTTGCTATCAGAGCAAGGACAAGCAGCACAGTCCCACACTGCAGCTACCGAGATAGCGGGAGCTTGGCCGGGCTGACCCCACACCACTGAAGGCTCCAGGTCAACAACAGCTCCTGTTGGATCTCCACCAGCCCCGGCTGCCCGCCACAGGGCTGCCTGCACACTTCGGTCTGTTGGCTGGAGCGGTATCAGCCCTGTGCACACCAAGGATTTGTCTTTGTCCTCGCTCTGCTGCTCTTCCCCTTGGCTGCACCTGGGAAGGGCCAGAATCGTGCCAAAATACTTAACGGATGGGCTGGGCGGGAAGCAACATTAAGCCCTTGCTCCTTGCAAATTGTCTCCTCTCCCTGCATATTCTGAGCAGGGATAAGGCATGGATAACTGCCCACCCTCCTCCCCTTAGGTAGGCTCGGGTTGTACAAAGAGCACAAAGGACTTTGGGGTTAAAATCCCAGGCAAACCCAGCCTTTGCAAGCAAAGAAAACCCGTTGAAAGAGTCAGCCTATTTTAACTCTGTTGAGACAGTGTACAAGTGTGAGTCTCTGCTGGGCCTCCTTGCCAGCCCCTGGCAAGCAGAGCAGTAATAACGAATACAGATGATGTGTGGTCTTTGTGGTGGGACACCTGGGGGAAGATGACCCTCTTCACTGCAGGGAAGCAAAAAATACCCACAAACTCAGATGTCTCTGAGGAGGGGGCCCACAGGATACCCCGGGTCTGCACATTCTTAGGGATGTGGGATCACATCCTTGGCCCCACATCTCTCCCCCAGGTGCTCAGTGCTTTCTGATTCCTCTCCAGCTGATAGACAGGAACACCAGGCCAGCTGCAGACAATGTGGGGAGTCAAGCCGGACCCAGGTGCTTCCCCAGGAAGAATGCAAAGGGGGGATGCTATTCTGAAGGGAAGACAGAGCTGTGGCCAGCTTTCAGCCTTACCTGCTGTGTTTCCACTCCCTGGCTGCATGCAGCCCCACTCAGATCCTCTCCCACGTGCCTGTGCCTGCTGGGATCTCTCTCCCTCCTCAGGCTGCCAGTTGCAGCATGTGCCGGAACTGTGGCTGAAGACTTAGAGCTCCCAGGCATGGCCGTGTGCTTCTGGATTGCCAGGCGTGAGGAGGTTAGGGTGACTTCTGTAAAGGCAGTATGATGGCTTTATCTGTGAGGGTAAAGATCCCTCTACCTCACTCTTTCAGGTAGGGTAATTGAGAAATGCAGCAGCAAAGGACAAAACCACGAGGTCCTAGAAGACCTCTAGAGAGCACGGGAATACTCATGGTGGAGTGAAATTCTTGGATATCACACTGCTAGATGGGGAAGATGGGAGCAGAGGGGGCAGGCTCTCCCAGGAGCCATGCCTGCCAGCCCCAACATGGAATGAGGCTGCAGCATGATTCCAAGGTTTCAGCAAAGCTGTTTCCCACCTACCTTCTGAGACCTCTAACAGCTGATGCACCTCAGTGCAGCCCATGACTTGATCAGGAAGCACAGACAATGTATTTCTCATATCTCTCCCCAGGAAGGTGCTTTTCTGGGTGGCTGTGACGCAGAGGCAGTGGCTCATACAGGGCAGAAGATTGAAGTCTTCCTTTTGTAATCAGGTGCCTGTTATCTGCTTGGCCCTGCACCCTGGGGTGCCTCACAGAGCACACAGCTCATAAGAGCTCTTCATCTACCCCCCACCCTGCTGGGCCACTGCATCTCCCACTACCCTTGGCCTCAGCCTGGCAGGATGCTCCATGCTCCAGCACTTGGAGCTTGACTTTTCCATCCCTTCCAGATTAGTCCCAGCATTTCTTGCCATAAAAGTGCTCAAGTCACCTCCCAGTGTCATTTTTGATAAGCTGCTCACAAAGCTCAGGGCATCCTTTCCAGACTGTGTGAGTCTGTAGCTCTTGTTTTCCTTCTGCTTTTTAACTGCCTTCCCAAAGTGTGGGTAAGACTGGTCACGAGAGGGTCAGCAATGCTGTAAAAACGAAGTGAAACTTATTTTCCTTCCCACATTTTGGTCTCATGGTTCAGCATTAATCCTGCAGGAGGGACAATGTCACATCATGGGATATTGCTCAAATGAATGTGGAATCATTCGAGTTTGAGTCAGGGGACTCGTGAGCCCCCCAGGACTTCAGAGGAAACAGAGACAAACACCTCCTAAAATATCAGAGCCAAGCTACAATAAGGAAGAAGACCATGATGGAAGCTAGGCTGAAGCGAGGTGTCGGGACAAGCATGGATGTTCCTGCACTGACTTACAGGCAGAAGCTAGGCCAAGCAGGGAGCAGAGTGGGCAGAAGCAATCAGGACACTGGTGCAAGCTGCAGATCCCTATGGCATGGAGCAGCAGGTCTTGAACAATTGTTGCAGGCAGCTTCAGAATTTAAATGCTTCTGGTCTTTGAGAACTAGACGAAGATCCCCAGGCAGCTTGCTCCTGACTTTTATGGGCCATGCTGAAATTATGTGCACAGAGACCATGCATTTTGCTCGGGTGAGGGTTCAAAAATCAGCAGGCACCAATCCTACATCCCCTTCCCTCTTTGGCCATTTCCCATCTTTGTTTATCTCTGCTCCTTGCAAAGACTTTCGACCGAGCTGTGCAGCCTGAACACCTGGGCTCAACATCACCCACAGGGCAGGCACTACTTTGTGATGTACATGGTTCCAGCCCCGAGAGAGGTGGCACCAGCCACTGACAGCTGGTGACCTGACAAGCCCCACTCCCCACCTGCAGCCAACAGAAGGTAAAGGGCATTCAGTTGCATTCAAGTACCATGTGGCATTTGAAGAACCTTCACTTTCAGGTGTTTCTCTGCCAGTACTGGTGGAGTTTCTAGAATGTCAGCTTCTTTTTTTCCTGGCAGGTGAAGAAATGGGGAACTGCTCAGCACACAGTCAAACACACTGCAAGAGGGAACGGAAAACACCTGCAGCAAGTATCTGTTGGGGCAAGTTGAGGCTAGCACAGCAGGGCACACAGCAACTCCTCTGCTAGCTGGAAGGCATATACAGTAGATGGAGCCCATGGGGAGAAATAATTCAGACTGCCCTTTTCCTGGCTTGCATTTCAACCTTGCTCCCAAGAACCTCTTCAGTCTGAGCTCTGTTTCAGGCATTCCTCCTCCCAGAGACACTGTTCTGGCTGGCAGCGATCGCAGCCCTGTGCCTGGTGTTATGTGCCCAGCCAGCACTCACCAGCAGGAGCACTGCCAGAAGCTGAAGGCTTGTTGAGGAAAAGCCTGGGAGGAATATGACCAGGGCAGAGCTGGGACTGTTTTCCCCAGGTTATGCTTTCCTGATGAGCAGACTGAACTCAGACCATTGCATTGAGAAACAGTTGGAGAATCCATGACTGACATCACCATGCTCAGTGTTGGATGGAGCTGGAGAAGGGAGAACTTCAGCACTGGAGCCTGGCTCAAACCTGCTCTGGCAAATGGAACTTGCCCGAGATCCGCTCTACTGCTTGTCTCCAGGCAGCTGCATCAAGTTTCAGATCTAGTTAATCCCCCCTTTATCAGCACAAGAATGCATTGCTTTTCACAAAACATAATCCTCTTTGCAATCATGTGTTCTCCCAAACTACAAATTTTCTGCTCCCATCCTTTCCTGGGAGAGGATTTGAGGCAATAATCCAGGCTCGCCAATTTATTTCTTTAAAGAGCAAGGGACAAACAGGTCCATGCAGGTAGGGTCTTGATTAGACTAGCCATTAGATTAGCTGAAAGGAAGCACCAAACCCATGTTAATTTTTGGGAAGCTGTGGCAGAGAGAGCTCCTGGCAGGGGTAATTTCCTTCACAGCCCCGACTGGTGCCAGATCAAGCTGGGAGCTTCGACCCATTGACAGCTGGAGACATGACAACTGCAGACAGGCTCTTCAAGAGCATGGGTGGTTATGGGTTCCCTTAATACTCCTCAGTATATTTCACAGTATATTTTACTCTAAATCTCCTGTCTCCTTAACCATTGTTTCACCTTAGGAAGCCTACTGAAAGATGCGTGATAGAACTTGGTTTCAAGAGGCGACCAATATGTTCTACTTCTCCTTCAAGTTCCTTAGAAACAAAACAAAGAACCTCATCGCTCTGCACCTGCTGGCTTTTAAAGACTAAGCTCGGCACACTGGGGAGCTCCCACCACAGCATTTGGTCACTGTGCTTGCCCCCAGGGAGAGGGAAGGGGAGAGACCAGTTAATTCAGAGCTAGAGTAATCGCATCATGTCCACCAAATGGATGCTTTCACCAGCATAGCCTGGGTGGCCACAGAACCTGCTCTGCAAGTCACAAAGCAGCCTGTGCCCTGACACAGGCTGTCTGTGCTTCTTGTGTGTATGCACTACTGGGACTGAGTCTCATAAAGACCTTCCATGCTTCTCATCATTCTAATAAAATGGCAGAGTAGCACAACATGAAGGAAAGGCACCCTGAGTGCCTCTGTTTGTTCAGATCTGAAAAGGCGGACCTGAGCATGCATGACTTGCTTAGACCTGATGATGCTGAGCACTTCCTGTCTTCGGTTTGTTCCACCCAGGTTGGAAAATATTTTTCCTGCCCTCTTCACTCAAAATGCTGAAAGGACAGGAATGAAAATCCGTGACCTTCTGCTTCTTTTGGCTGCCGGGTACTGTGGCAAAAGCATACCCGTCCCATGAAGAGATGCTAAACTCTCCTCCCTGTGTAACAGGCAGCTGCCCTGCTTTCAGCCCTTAAGGTGGGGGAAGCTGAAACTTGCATCCGCCCAGTAAAACACATGCTCCTTCACCAACCGCTCCTCTGCTGTCCCCAGGGCACGCAGAGGCAGTTTAAAACGAATGCAGCTGCCGTGTATTACTTTCCCACATCAGTAGGTGCTCTGATAGGACAGCAGCCACTGGCCAACACACGAGCATGTATCCAAAAAGCAACGTAACCGGTGAAGAGTCTGGAGAACAGTTCGTGTGAGGAGTGGCTGACGGATCTGGGGTTGCTGAGTCGCGAGAAAAGGAAGCTGAGGGGAGAGACCTTATTGATCTCTACAACTCCTCGAAAGGAGGTTGTAGCAGGGTACGGATTGGTCTCATCTCTCAAGTAACTAACGACAGAACAAAGAGGAACCGGCCTCAAGCTGCACCAGGCTAATTCTAGATTGGATATTAGGAAAACTTTCTTTACTGAGAGTGCTAAAGCATTGGAACAGGCTGCTCCGGGAAGTGCTGGAGTCTCCATCTCTGGAGGTGCTCAAGAAACCTGGATACATGGCACTACGAGAAACGGTTTGGTGGGCATAGTAGCGTTGGGATGACAGTCGGACTCGATGACCTTTAGAGGTCTTTTCCAACCTCAGTGAGTCTATGATTCCGTAAAGGTCCTTTCCAACCTAAGCGGTTGTATCATTCTACACCTAACGGTGCCAAAGTTCCCCTCCCTTCCTCCTCAGGCAGCGCCCACCACCGCACGCCCAAGCCCTTTGTCGGGGCTTCGCAGGCACCGTGCACAGGGTGCGCGGCAGCCTCCTCCACGGCAGAGCCTAAGAGTTGCGGCGGGGCGACGGCGGCTGGAGGTGCCGGGAGCGGGCGGGCGGGCGCGCTGATTGGCCGCGGGGCGGGGCGCCAGAGGAGGTAGGTCGGCGCTGCAGGGCCGCTGCAGCAGTTGGGCCGCGGCGCGGCGAACGGAGGGGCGGCGGGTGAGCAGTGGGGCGTGGGGCTGTCGGGAGCGTAAGGGGTGGCGAGGGGGGCTGGGGGTTGGCGGCTTTCAGCGGAGGCAGTGTAGCAGTAGTTGCAGCCTGGGCCGCGGTTGGGTGCGGGTGGGCGGGCTGGAGCGCACGTGGCCGCGGCGGAGGCTGGCATGGCTGCCTTGACCTTGGGAGGTGGGTAGGAGCGCGCCGCGGGGGCAGCTCCGGCGCCGACCCCAGCCCGAGCTCCGGCGCCGATGGAGACGTGCCCTCGGTGGGCAGCCTATCGCCCTCCTCGCTTATCTGGCGCCGCGCAGCCGGGCCCAGCCCGCGATACAGGGTCCGCCCAGCCCCTAGCCGGAGGCTACTCCTATGCTCTTTTTTTAATGCCTTCTTTATTTCGTTCTCCTCTTTACGTTATTTTTGGGGGATTGGAGGTTGTTGGCCGCCTCCCGGTCTGTTAGGCGGGAGGAGAGGGTGTCTCTTCCCCGTGATGCGCAGGCTCTCCTCGCAGTGACGGGCGGTTTGAGCCGTGCGGGCTTCGGCGCGACTGGGGCAAGGGGGATGGGCCCCTGCGTTCCTGGGCGGGTGCGGAACCCCTCGGGAGCATCTCCACCACCTGCTGTGCCCGTAGGCCCTTTATGCAGCTCTGATTCTTCCCCTGACTTAACGGGCCTGGCTTTAGGAGGCTTTTCATATGTCTGCCCCGAGTGCCAGGCGGGATCCTGGGCCTCAGACTGTCGCTTGGAGGAGGCTGCTCAAAGCTGCCGGGGATCCATCTCCATGTACTCTTGCCCTAAACAAAAGGTGAAATGAGCGTGCGGCTAGTACCAACCTTTGATCTCCAAATAAGGCCTGCTTATATTGCAGAGCTCCCAGGTGTAAAGCTGATCCACGTGCACCTGGCTACCAGTTCAAAGCCATTTCCTAGTAGTGCTGCTGGAGGGCATGCTCCAGTTGCATGCTCTCAACCCAAACATCTCTTGCAACCCAGGCTGTCTAGTCACTAACTTAACAAGCTTTTGCAAGCATCTTGTCTGGAAGAAATGCTGCAGTTATATCCATTACATTTTACCTTTCGGTTAAGTTTGCTGTCTACAGAATCCAAACTATAAAAGCTACTGGAATGCTTTTGCACAGTTGCTTTTTACTGTTCCACGAGGTTGTTCAAAACTGAAATTGCCTTAATGAATATAGCTAAGTAGAAGGGACTTGGTAATCAGAAGTGTTTTGATGGGATTGGAGTTCATGCTGCTGTGCCTTACAGCATATTGCCACTTCTGACGATCAGATCGCTGCCTCCATCCCATCATCGAAACAGACCCCAGGCACCTTAGATATGTGGTATCTATTACCACAGTTGAGCAAGTGTCTCTTACAAGTGCTCCTGGAGTGCAGGTGGGCTTACGACTAATGGGACCTGTGACTGAAATTAGCTGGACTGTTCCTTATTTATACACACACTGCTTTCTCCTCACCCCAGGTCCCTGGAGCTCAATAGAAATAGAGGGAGCATATGAAATTCTAAATTGCATTCAAGGTTGGTGTGGGTTCACTCGCATCGTGACTTTTGTAGAAGCACACCCGCAGTATCCGGTGGCAATTCTTGCTCTATTGGCAGTGACGGACTTGGATGTCATAGGTAGTAGCAGGGGAACAGCCCAACTTGACCTGCTGTGTTCTGAAATTGTAGGGCTTTGGACAAATTGGTGAACATTCCCCCAGAAGGCCATGGACCATGCCAGAGCGGCAATCTCTAACTGGGTAAGACACAGTCCACCTGTGCTATTTGTCTGTTGATAAACTGACAATACTGGAGAATAGAAGCTCAACAACATCTGTGACAGTGTTGGAGAATATGATGAATCCAAAGCAGTGTTAGTGCTTCTCTGTGGGTTGTGAGCCAAATGTCACCGTAGCTATCTGGCCATGATAAGGTGGTGGCTTAAGTGGTGCATTGCTGGTAGGGTTATCATTAACTGTTATGATGTCTTGGGTCTCTCAGGAAGCTGATAAGGGGGGCTAGGGGGAGCAGGCTAGGGGTGGTGTGCGAGCCTTGAACAATGTTGCAGGAGGAAGTGCTGCTGAGGAAGCTGATTAAAGGCCTATCAAGACAATCTACATGTGTTCTATTATTTTACTCTAGGGGTGGCAATTCAACCACAAGTCCAACCTTTGAATTTGACCTATGTTTAAACAAATATGCAGGAAAAGCCTGCCAGTCTAGGGAGCCTGAACTGTGAGATGACTCTATGCTCAGGCTGCAAATGCGATGGTTTGATCTCTGAACAAGTGTGGAGGATACGTGGCTCTGAGACCTGTCCTCTGCAAAGTGTGAGGGAAGCCAGGCTATCAAGCAGCTGAACAGGAGCACTGCTAGGATAGATTGTGTGGTGTTGCCCTTTTCAAAGTGTGAGCACACAGCCACTTCATCGCAGGTTGTGTGAGTCACAATGCAGGCACTGTACGTCTGAAGTGACATTGACTTAGTTTGAACTAACCAAGCTGATGTCTAATCTCTTTAGCTCTAGCCACTGACTTTTAGTTTGAGAGTGAGCAGAGAACTGTGGATGAGCTGCTGAGATTGTACCAGGGCTTGGGCGCTTGACACCAGCTGCTACTCCAGTACAGTGGAAAGGGTCTGCAGGACTGTTGCACCTGAAACTATCCTCTGGCCTTTTACCCAGTCTTCTGCCTTTTCCCAGCATAACCGTGGCTGCAGGCAAGTTCAGCAGCTCTAATGGAAGCTGAGTGGTTCTAGTCAGTGCCTGGCTGTGCCTGAAATTGAGTTTAACTGTGGCTTAATCAGAGTGACTTGAGTTCTGCATGGGCTGCTGTTCAGTGAGTGGTCAGACTGTGTGTTGCAGCTGTTTAGAAAAGTGGGCTCCAGACTGGAAGCTGCTCTGTTTGGGCACTGATAAACACCTGTTTACATGCAGTTTCAGTTGCTGGTGGGTGCAGGAGGTATGTCCTCAGCTTTCATCTTAGCTGAGATAGCAGGATTCCCGTGGGTCATCTCTTCCAACTTAGCTGTTTCATGATACTCATTAATAGTGTAATTTAAGAGTAGCCTGAGTCAGTTTAATACAAAACTATCTAGATACTGGATGAGAGTATTCATGTCAAAGTGGATGAAGCTCAAAGGCACAACCATGAAGGGATTGTCTTCCCTTTTGTTTGTCCTGATCGGAGTTCCCTTCTGTGTGACTTGCATGTGTTCAGGTCAGATCAGTAACCTCCTGATTAAGACCAGAAGCTTGTACTCCAACTAGCCTTCGATGTGGGGGTCGTCTGGGAAATGCTGAAGCCATTGACTATGTCATATTTGTAACAGACTCCAGGCCAGACTCTGACCAGCATGGCTTTGAATTTGCACAGAGAAACAGGTGCTAAGTAGTCTCTGGAGACCCCGTGTCTGAGTTCAGAGCAGCCAGCTGACTTAGTGACAGCCAAGTGCTCAGGTTGCACTGGAGCAGTTTCAGATGAGCGAGCTGTCTTTGGATTTGAGCACAAGTGCAGCTGGCTGCAGGGACTGTAGGCTGGTGCAGGAGACTCTTCCATCATATGACTGCTTTTCAACACAGCTGAACGGCGAGTCGATGTCCTACACACGCTTCAGCATTGCTCGGCAGACGGATGGGGACAACAGCCATGTGGAGATGAATCTGTCTGCTGACGATGAGGGAGGAGGGGAGATGGGGAGACCAGAGCACCCGCATGCCAGCATGCCTCCTCGATGGAGGAGTGGCAAGAACTTCTGCTTCCTAATCATCGCCGCTGTCCTGCTCCTTTTGATTGGTAAGGAAGGGTGGGAGGCAACTGTGTGAAATGGACTCTGGTATTAAGCATATCTGAGGCCATTAACATTTGAATCTGCACTGTTCCAGGACACAAAGAGCCTAGATTCAGGCTGCAGCCTTTTGTCACTAACTCTTAAGTATGTCTAGCTCAGGCTATGGTAAAGAATTGACACAACAGTGTGATGTTTGACAGTGGGACTGTGACTTATCTAAAGGGCAAGTGTACTGCTTTTCCCCTCAGCTCTTCATGCTTCTTCAGAGATGTGGATCAGCAGATCTGTAGAGCCTCTGGTGCTTGTCTCTAAAGATTTTTAAACACTGCCACTGACCTAAAGTAATCATTCTCCTTTCTAAGTAGTGCTGGAGGGACTCTGCCAAGCTCAAGATCAGATTTACAGCGTACCTTAAAAGGTGACAGCTCAGGCAACGTGTCAGGCTGCATACTCTCCCGTCTGTCTTTGGGAATGCCAGCTGGTCAAAAATGATGAGAGCAGAGATGCATCTTAACTCTGAATCTGATCTGAATGCACTTGCATGGTGAGGGGCTGGTTTAGGCACCTTTCTGCAGCACAAATATCTACTGTGTTCACAGGGTTTCTGATGGGCTACTTGAGCTATCGTGGACGAATGCAGAAGGCCAGCAGGTGTCTGGATGGAAGTGGCAGGTGTGAGCTGACCCCTACTGCTTCTTACTTAGCGGATGACGATGAGACTGAGGAAGAGGAGGTTCCTGGACCACCTGTCTTCTACTGGCCTGACCTCAGAGACCTGTTGTCAAATAAGCTGTCATCCAAAAATCTTGAGGCCAACCTGAGGTAACAGTTCCAGAAAGCTGAGCCACAGCTATGACTGAGGCACAGCCTGTGAGCAGAGCTTGAGCTCCTTTGAAGAACAAACGCCATAAAGATATTATGGGGTGGCGTGTGGTTAAGCATGGGCCTAAATGGCCATACAATTTGGGTTTGCAGGCTGGTGCACTGCAGTGCGACCAGGTACTGTAGCCTAAGCTATACATCTTGTTACCTGCAGGCAAAGAGAAAATAAGTACTCTTTTGAAGCTGGTGAGAGTGAAGACGGGAGAACTGCTCATGAGATCCATGACCAGTTTATGAGCTTGATGGATGAAGTGTGGGATGATGAGCACTACATTAAGCTGCAGGTCAAAGGCGGGTACGTTACTGGATGCATCTCATTTTCTTACAGCGTGGCTGTTCAGAGTCTTGAGGAAACTTTCTGCTGAGAGCTAAAATTCCGTCTGTGTGCTTAGGAAGTGGAGAGTAAGCAAACTTGAATAAAAACTCAGCTGAAGGGCAGACTGCTGTGTCTAACGCTGCTAGCGCTGAGCAGTCCTGTCACCCAGACAGATGTAGCAGACCTGGCATTGGCTCCTACAACAGCTCAGGAGGTTATCAATAGACGTTGTATGAACTGACAGCTCATTGCCCCTTTGTGTCAGGCAAAATGAAATTGTTTAGCTCCTTAGGAAAGGACTAAGGCTTGGAAGCAGAGATTCTTTCTGTGACTTGTCCTAGAAATTACCCTTAGTTGTGTGTATCTGAACAACTCCAGAGATTATTGCATGGAAGTACTGAGATGAATCTGCCTCTCTCAAGCTCTTCATTGACTTGAACAGAATTGCTAGGGCATGGCCTGAAATATGGGAGCTAGTTAAAACGTGGAGGTTATGCATGGAAGAACATAACACTATCTGTTTGTTTACCATTAGTAACAACAAAGTGTCTATTCTGGAAGATGACGGAGATGTGCCACTGGAGAGTCCCGACCCGTATGTGGCCTACAGCAAGAGTGGCTCTGTTAGTGTAAGTGAATCCAAGAAGGTCGTGGAAACATACTTCTACACTTAGTCTCCAAAAGATGTCCCTTCAAGATATGGAGCATATAAAGCCCTCTCCAGTTAGCTGAAGGTGGTGGCAAGGAGGGTGGGGTGAGGCGTGAGCACACGTAGTTTATATAAGAAGCAGAAGTAGCTTGTTTAAACTTCTCTGCTGGGATCCAGCCAGGAACCTTGACAGAAGTGCTGCTCAAACAGCATGTTATATGTCATCAGACTTCACACTGCTGAGCTTGAGCTCCCTACTGTTAATGGGAGTCACTGTTAATAGAATCATAGAATGCTTTAGGTAGGAAGTGACCTCAGAACTCATCTAGTTCCAACCCCCTGCCATAGGCAGGGACACCTCCCACCAGAGGTTAACTGTGTCTCTAGAGTGTTTCAAGTATCTTAGTGACATAGGAGTGCTGCATTTATAACTAGTGTTTCTGTTTCAGGGCAAACCAATTTTTGTGAACTATGGACAGAAAGCTGATTTTCGAAGGTTACAGAATCAGGATGTTTCACTGAATGGAGCTATAACCATCTTCAAAGCTGGGAAAATAACCCTTGCTGAGAAGGTAAGCAGTCTGTGCCCTAAAGCCTGGCCAGACTTGGCAGCAGGAAGCTATTCTTCCACCTCTTTGAGGTTCAGGTCTTTGTACTTGTATATAGGTTTATCCCTGCTGGTCCAGTCTTGTTTGTTTGTGCTAAGCCTGCATGTGCAGGTCTGGATGCCAAGACTGAACAGGGTCAGTTACCATTCATAGTGGCGTTCTTCATGGCCTCTGGTAGTCTTGCTGGGAGAGCCAAACCTCTAGAGTGGTGGAGCTGGGAAGCAGAGGGAGGCAAGCTGGGAGCTACAGGGTGCACAGTTGGCTGGTATTACAAGAGCAGCAATAGGGCTGCTGAAAGCAGAACAGGCTTGATTCCAGAACACCTCTTGCTGTTGCAGCCAGATACTTTAAAAGCTTGTCTGCAGAGTCTCACTTGGGCCCTTGCTGAGTGTTCCATTGGACCAAGTGAAGGTGCTGGCACTGCATGGCCAGTCAGCTGCCTCGTGCATTGCTGTAGCATTCCCTCTGTGTTGAGTAGACCCGAATAGCCGAGTAGTCTAAAGGAGATCCAGGTCCTATACACAAGCCTGTTCTAGGTCTGACCCAGAGCTGCCCCTCAGATGAGTGCTTCTTGGAAAGCTGGATCATAGGACTATTTCCATTTATCCTCTGCCTTTCTGCATGCATCAGACACAGGCAGAGCTGATACGTGCTTCTGCAAGGGGTGGCCACTAGTTCTGCAGTCCGCTTTCCACTGGTGTCTATCCTTGCAGGAGTGTTTGTACTAGTAGCATATCAGAAGCAGCTGTATTGTGGATGTATTAGACAGGGATGTGACTAGGCCACTGTGTCCCCATTTTCAGTGTGCAGATGGCCCTCCAGTGGCTGCTTATCTTGAAACTGGCCTAGTCTTGGGAAAACATGGAGTGTAATCAGAATTAAGTAACATCCTCCTTCTAAGCTGTTCTGGTGAACAGCTATGAGCTGAAGGAATCATAGAGTGAGGCACTAACTATGGGAGTGTCCTAACTGTTCTGAAGAGTGTTGGAATCTGCCTGGAGCAGCACTGACCTGCTAGTACTCAGCTTCCTTGAGTATCTGTCACTGTCTGGTAGCTGTTAAAATCTGTTGTGGAGACTGTTGAAGAGTACCAGCCTTCACACCATTACTCCATGTACTTGCCTTAACTCCCCTTGCTTGCAGTGCAAATGTGCAGTTAATGTTCCTCTTTTTGCTCCAGGTTGCAAATGCCAAAGAGGCTGGAGCAGTTGGTGCCCTGATGTACCTGGACCCCTATGACTATAAGAAGGAAGATGAGCTTGTCCCATTTGGACATGTGAGTAGGCAACTGTCCCTTGTTTGTTGCTTGTGTATCTTTCCCAGTGTAGACTGCAGCAGTCCTTCTGCAGGCCTCTGGCTCAGCAGTGCTTCATTCTCTTGTGTAGATGAAAGCTGTTGGACTTTTCTGAGACTTGAGGACTCCTCTTGCTTTTCACAGGCTCACCTCGGAACTGGAGACCCTTTCACCCCAGGCTTTCCTTCTTTCAACCACACCCAGTTCCCACCAGTGGAGTCTTCTGGACTACCTCACATTGTTGTTCAGACCATCTCTAGCAGTGCAGTAGGCCAGCTCTTCAGGTAACTGCTGCCTCTGGCTTGCAGGCTAGGCTGCTGTGATTCTCTTGAAAGGAATGGTTTTGAGGTGCTGTGCGCACAGGGAGCTCTCTGCTGGTCTCTGCTGTGTATCACAGGCAACACTTTCTGGACCTGGCTGGAGGAATGGTGCTTGTCCCCATGTCTTGCCTCTGAAAGACGGGAAAATCTAATGCTGTGTTCTGCTTGGCCTCTGCAGCCCACCTTAGTGGTAGGGGTCTGCAAGCTGTTTTCTGAGCAGGCCCTGAATAAGGCTGCACCTGCAGTTGTAGGCTTGCTTCTTTCACAGGATAGCTAAATGAGATCGGACCTGAATAATGGGTTCAAAGAATCTTTCTTTCCCTCAGGAAAATGGACGGACAGGAATGTTTTCAGGAGTGGAGAAGTGAAGTCGTGGGATGTAAGGTGATGTCAAAAAGCAACATCACAGTGAAACTGACTGTGAACAACGTTATGGTGGACAGGAAGATTCTGAACATCTTTGGCGCTATCAAGGGATTTGAAGAACCAGGTAACAGCAGCTGCTTTGTGGCTCAGTCTTGAGGGGGACCCTTCCTCTTCTCCAATCATCAGAACATATCAGCTGTTCCTAGGCAGACAACCACTGCCTGAGCAGAACCAAGACCCTTCCCAAAGGGACAAGGGAAAAGCTGAACTGTGCTGCCAAGGAAAGCCTAATTGAAAGCAAGCAGTGTGCCGGATTCGAGGGTCAGACCCCGTGCCATGTTCCTAGTGTGGAACGCAGCTGCTTTTCTGACAAGTGGTGTTTGCAACCCACAGCTTGCAGCTCAAAATGTTGATGTCTCCTTTATAGATCGCTATGTTGTGATTGGAGCCCAGAGAGACTCTTGGGGCCCAGGAGCAGCCAAGGCTGGCGTTGGAACTGCCATCCTGTTGGAACTTGCCCGTGTGATCTCAGACATGGTGAAAAAAGGTTAATACTTCGGTAGAGAAGCATGGAGGTGGTGCAGGTTTAGCTCTGTTAACGTTGGAGGGAGCCCAGCTGCAGAATGATCCTTTGTCAGATAAGGAATCTGACAAAGCTTCCTGGGAACTGTTACTTCTCTGGTACAGACAACTGTGCAGTGAGCACTTGCTTTCAAGGCACTGCCTGCTTGTATTGGTGTGGCTTGAATGCAAGAGTGTCCTTGGTGAGCATGCAATGCAAATCTCAAATTTGACCTGTCTCTTGGACCGCCAGGCCTGAAAGTGGGAAAGCACCGATGTGACTGAGCAGCTGGGGCAGTGGGGCTTCATGGTGGCACACTGTGTGAGTGCTGTTGTCTCCAGGGTTAATTTTAGGCTTGGACAGCTAAACAGAAAAGAGGGGAAATGAAGACAGTATGGTTTTCCTAAATAGCTCAGCACGAAAGGGTAGGGTACAGTGTCTATGCAGCCACTAGCGTGCACGTTTTTCTGCAGCATCCAGATTGCTTCATCTCTCTCTGAGGAGCAGGCAATTCATCATTGCAAGCCCTCAGTGCTAATGTACATCTCCGTGGGGGAAGGACAGACATCTCAGTCTCTCTCTTTGCAGATGGCTACAAACCAAGGCGCAGCATCATCTTTGCTAGCTGGAGTGCAGGAGACTTTGGCGCTGTGGGTGCTACTGAATGGCTGGAGGTATTGGACTAGATCTCCTTGGGTCCCTTCCAACCCCTGACATCTTGTGGTCCTGTGGTTGGGTTTTGATACACTTGTGTGTGATGGCTGCACAGTTGAGGTTTCTTTTGCCTGTGGATTAAACATCTTGGTGTTGTGCTGCTAGTGCTCATCTGTAAAATGCTTCTTTTGTTCTAGGGATACTCTGCCATACTACATGCCAAAGCCTTCACTTACATTAACTTGGATACTGCAGTCCTAGGTAACTTGCTGCTCTTAAGTTTCTTGAAACCAGAATAGCTTCACAGACATTCCTTAATTTCCAGAAATGGAGATTGTGCCAAAGATTGATACTGGTGTTTGTTTGAGGACTAGTGTGGCTCCAGTTACTCTCCTGTTGTCTTTGAAGTTGGGAGTTTGCTAGGGCTTGAGCCAGGAGGCAGCAGCTCTGCTAGGTTCCAGCAGACTGTCTGAAGATCCTTTGGCAAGGAGCTGCAGATCAGTTGTTCCTCAGGGCAGCACTAATCAGCTCTAGCAGTAGTTGTGCCAGTGTGTGAAATGCCCTTTCTATTTTGTAGGCTTCAACCACGTGAAGATTTCTGCTAGCCCACTGCTGTACACGTTGCTGGAAAGAACAATGAAAGGGGTGAGTTTGAAAGATCTTGGGCTAATCAGGGTGACTGTTTTGAAAGAGGAACCAAAAATAGCCAAAGATGTGATCGTGTCACTTCCCCAACCTCATATCTTCTGAGGAGACAGCTCCATTGAGAAAAATAATAGAATGGGTTGAGATACTCTGGAGAGGCCTGTCTGAAGTCTGTTGTGCTCTGGGAATTCCAGTTCATGCACGCAAAACCTAATATCAGCAAATGCCACAGTTCAGTGGGAGGTGAATGCCTGTGCTGCATGAATCATGCCTGTGTGGGGAAAGGTCAGGAGAGCACACCTGACTATGCCATCTGCACAGCAATGCAAGCTCCAGGATGGACCTGAAAGTCTAAGCAGAAGACAGATCCGTGTAGTGACTGTTATGTCTGTGCAGGTGAAGGACCCAATGAAGGATTCAAGAAGCCTGTTTGACAGAGTTGGCTCTGACTGGGTAAAAACAGTGTAAGTATTGCCATCCTGCTCTTTGGGAAAACAAGTGTCCAGGAAAGAACAAACTGAATGCTTCTGCTGTTTGTGCTGGAGAGTCATACTGCTGTCTAGGGTGGGTTCTGTCTGCTGCAATGGGATCAGGAAAGCATGAACAGTACAGCACCAGCTGTGCTTATTGCTGCCCCAAGCATCCCAGGCACTGTTTTATAGCATAAGAACAGTCTTCAACAAAGTGCAAGGCTTGGAAGTGGATGGGCAGCCTTGATGAGCACTTGGCTGGGAGTCCTTGCCAAAACCAGTCTTGTCTAGCCAGGGGAGGGCAGTGGCTCAGTTTCAACTCTCGAGCTTGCAGCTTTTCTCCTGGGATTGGTCACTACTTGATTGTCTCTTGCAGAGTTCCCCTTGGTCTGGACAATGCAGCATTCCCTTTCCTGACGTACTCTGGAATCCCAGTAGTTTCCTTTGGTTTCTACAATGTAAGTATTGTCAGTCTGCCTGCCCAGTGTGCTTACTTCATGTGTCACCCTGCTTTCCAGGTACCAGGACAGATGTACCTAACTTATTGTCCATGCAAGAATCCCTTTGCGGGAGGAGGTGTAGCTTCTAGACCTGGTGGCTGTGGGCAGTACTTACTGTGAAAACTTCTGAGGGAGCATGGCTAGCCTACAGTCTCTGTTCCAAAGTCCTGAGCAGTTACTGGGAGAGGGGACACTTGTTCTTCTGGAGGTTCAGATGTCAAGGATTCAGAAGCTAAAAGCATTAAAAGTGTCAGGCTGTTGCTGCTTCAGTGACTGAACTGTAGCCTTCTGGTCAGCATACTGGGAAAGCAGTACTGTCAACCAGAGCAAGTATGAACTCAAACTGTTCAAGGCTGCTGCTGCAGCTTGGGGATGGCAAAACCAGCATCAGCCAAGCAGTCTGCTCTGTTACTTCAGCTATGCAGCGGGGGCTGTTCTGACAACAGCTTCCTAACCTTACGAATGCTTGGATTTTGTTGCTGTCCGACTGTTCCTCAAAAATCCTTGACTTATCCTGCCAGCTGGATTTTGCCTGTCTGCACTTCTGCAAGGAAATCTGATGGGGGGCGGAAAAGGCCTGCATGTCTTTGGGTCTAACAAGCTAGCAGAGCATCCTGCTGATTGATGGGAACTGATGAACAAGATGCAGAAGCTCCATTCCCCCCTTCTGTGTGTGGAAGTTTTGCTGCTCAAGTCTCACTACTTAGCAGTGCAGAGAGGTGGCATGTATCGAGCATGGTAATGGAAGGTACTAAATCCTAGCTGGAGAAGCATTCTTGCTTAATTTCAGTGCCATCTTTCTTGCAGAGAGATGAGGAGTATTCCTTCTTGGACACCAGTCAGGACACTGTGGAGAACCTGAAGAAGATCAACAATTTGTATGCGCTTATGCGTGCTGCTGCAGAAGTTGCTGGACAGATAGCTCTCAGACTGACCCACGATCATGAGCTTTTCCTGGATTTTGAGAGATACAGTGAAGAATTGCTAGCGTTCCAGAGGAAGTTTTTGCTCTATGATGAGAAAATAAAGGTGAGAAAGGCTCCAAGTGCACTGAACTCCTGTATGTAGGCTGTTATGAGGCCATGTGCTAATAAGGCTCTGCTGCCACTGGATGCTTTGGGCATGACAGTGCAGCAAGATGTGACCAGAATCAATGTTCCCTATAGAGCAGTGCAGGCAGAGATTTAGCTACTCTAACTGTGGTGAGCTCTTGAGGAAATGTATGTGGATGGTTTCTCATCTGATTATCATTCACAGCAGCTTTGCATCTCATTTACACCTTGGCTGAAAGTTTACAAGAAATTCTGGGTGGGGAGAGACCTCACTGAGCACAGTGACCTCAGAGGGGCCTGCCAGGAACTTGCTCTGCTACTTGGTTAAACTGGCAAAAAATGCTAACACTTTCTCTCAGTAAGAGAGCTGCAAAAGAAGAAAATCAGGTTTGCTAACAGCTCCTCCCTCACAGGAGCTGGGTCTGACCTTGAACTGGCTGTTTTATGCCCGTGGTGACTTCCAGCGAGCTACAGATGCACTGAGAAGAGACATTGCAAACAGTGACAGGGAAAACAGGATCATCCGCAGAGCCCTGAATGACAGGATCATGAAGGTAGGTGTCTGCAGATGCTTTTTCTTTCCTTGTCATGGAAGAGACTGCTGAGCCACTTCCTTAGTAGCCTCGGGCACTGTGAAGGCTAGTATCTCTTCCCTTTAGTGTCAGCATGGCTAACTTTGCTCTTGCTTTTGGGAGAGGGTTTGGCCCTTGCAGAGCTGCTGCAGGAAAGGGCTAGGTAGAGATCAGAGGTTGGGAGGTCCTGATGGAGCAGGTTAGGAAAGAAAGACTTAAGAGGTGGGAGTATAACTGGAAATTTGCACCTTTACATTAGGTGGAGTACGACTTCCTCTCTCCATACCTCTCACCCAAAGACGTTCCCTTTCGCCACATCTTCTTTGGCAAAGGCCCCCACACCCTGCAGAGTCTGCTGGAGAACCTGCAGGTGCTGGAATCCAGCAAGGGCAACGTGGATGTGAATATGTTGAAAGAGCAGCTGGCCCTGGCGACCTGGACCATCAAAGGGGCTGCCAATGCCTTAGCAGGTGATATCTGGAATACAGACAATGAATTCTAGACACGGCAAGCACCTGGTTAAGGTACAGGATTAGGGAAACCCACTCCCTAACATGAGATTTTTCTGTAGCTTTTCTGGCAACAAATCCTTTTTGACCAAAGTTGAGCATAAAATTTAAATCTCATCTTAAAAAATTCACAGAAGGCAATTTTAAAGCAGGTACTAAAATTACCATAAAATGTCCTCTGACCAGGCTCTCATCTGACCACAGTCCAAATCAGTAGTGTACAGCTGCCTGTGGAGTTTGCTCTCCAGTGTACTTGAGAACTAACAACTCAGGTGACTCCTGAACCGGTACCTTGAGTGGGGAGGTACTTCCATCTGTTTAAAATTTTAATTGTTGCTCTCCTAAACCTAGTGACAAAATAGGGAGTAGATCCCTCTTTAATGCTTCTAATGAGTATCCCTTCTCTGGCAGGGAGCTGCAGAGACCAGCCTGTAGTTAAAAAATAAAACAACCTAGTAATAGCCCACAAGTGCTGGATTATCAGCAAGCTCTGAAGTGCCCAGCCTGCCTTTACTCAATAGCAGGGTCCCAGCAACATCTCAGAGGCTTCCTTCTGCCAAGGCAGATCTCAATACCCAGGGAAAATGACCCAAAGATTATCTAATGCCCCTCTTTATATCCTTAAATAGCACCTCAGTGAGTCCTGTGGCATTGAGAAATTGCTCTAGGCCGGCACTTCAGACCTTGCTGCTCTGGGGCCTTCTGTGAAATCGAGTCTCTTGCTGGCCAAACCCTATTTGACTGATGCCGTTTTGCAGGATGGCTCTAGTTTGGCACTGAGATATTTATTTATTTGTTTATTTATCAGTGACAGGGTTCACTATAAATGGTGGTTTTTTTTATAGAAGATAATTATCGGAAGCAGTGCCTTCCATAATTATGACAGTTATACTGTCGTTTTTGAATAAAGCAGCATCTGCTATTACAATCAAACATGATACTGGAACTTTGCATTTAAAATAATCTAAACAGGCCCCTCAAAAAAAACAAACAAAAGCAAACAAAAACCCCCGCCAAACCAAACAACTAGCGATTAAGCTTTCTGTGGCAAAAACACCCCTCTGGAAGAAACTTGCAAGTGTAAACTTGGTTGCAAGTCTCTGGGTTGCATTCCAAAGTGGTCCCTCACATGCTGAAAACCTGGATGAAAACTCGGATACTAGGAATTTGGCTTCCTTGTGGTGTCCATGTCCCTCTGTGGCCTTTGGACCCCTTTTCTGCCACCTTTCTGGTTGCTCTGTGCGTGAGGAGCACAGCTTCCTCCCTGGTCCCAGTGGAGAGGCTTGCTGTGCAGCCTTTGTTCCACCTGGATGACACGCAACAAACTTCTCTTACCTTCAGATTAGGCGTTGGCCCAATTTTTAAATGGCAGCTTCCTGCAAACTTCCAGTACCTTATGTATCATGAAACCTAACTGACATTATCGGGGGCAGTGTCTTCCATAATGTGTAAAGAACAAGGTAGTTTTTGCCTACCACAGTGTTATATCGGAGGCAGTGACCTCCATATGTTGCACTATGGGTGTACGTAATTATCGGGGACAGTGTTTCCCATAATTGTTTTATGCTTACCATGCAATGTCATCTGTGAAGCTTGATGGTTAGTATCTAACATGGATCAATTTCTTGCAGTCCTATTTTTTTCACTCTCCTGTGGTGACGCAGATACAAACTGCAGTCTGTTATGTACTCCTAGACTCTACCTTCTCTGTAGGCTGAGTTGTTTCAAATGGCTGTGCTGTCTTGAGTGGCTTCCTGCCTCCAGTCATGGGACTGGTGCTTGAATGTTTAGTGGAACTAGGCTAGTTAGACTGTGTGCTCTGTGATGTAGTGAACTTACTTCAAATCCGTTACAAAGACTTAGGGAATAAAAGGTGAATGTAGGGCTTGGGGCTGACTGTCTGGAGGGCACTGGTCAGCACTCTGCGTGGCTCTGTGTACTTACGCTGCCTGGCTTTGTTGCTGAGCTGGTGCTGGGGTGCATGCATAGGAAGCTGCTTGAAGCTCTGTTCCTGCCTCATGCGTGTTGTGTGGAGAAGGGGAAAGCAGTAGCATATTTCTCGTGGTGCTGCTCTGTTCCCTGGCCTGAAGCTGAGCACTGCTGCTTTGAGACCTGCTGAAGTGAGCTGCATGTTCTCAAAAAGCATCTGGCTGGTTCCAGCCCTGTACTCTGCAGTTTGATGGGGAAATTAAACCTGAACTGAGTGACCTCAGCACCAGCCACAGCCCTTGAGGGAAATAATGTGATTCAGCTGGAGCAGAGCTTATAGCCGCCATAAGAAAGAGGTGAGGACAAGCCCCCAGTCCAGTTACTGAGCTCAGTGACTCAAAGGGTTGGATTTTTCTTACATCTCTCCAGAAGCCCAATGGCTGGGCTTGTGCAACTCCTTGCTCTTCCTAAAGTACCCCACTGTCCAAGGCATGCATACAGCTCTGTGTTAGTTTCCTAGTGATACTTCTCTGGATGGCATTTAAGAGGTGCTGTCTGGGAGTCCTCACTGAAGTGTTTGCATGCATCTTGATGTCAGATCACATGCTTTGTAGCCAGCAGAGAAAGACAAAGCCTGTCTCCTGGCTTGGCAGCACAACTGTGTCTACTTGGATGTTGGGAGGCCTTGCCTACTACTGGCATCTGACTGTTATGGGGTGCTAAACTCTATCTGGGTTACCTGCTGTCTGCTTGAATAAAGTTTTGAAGCTTGAATACTCAGTGCCTGTCATGAATTCTTACAAAGCCCTGATACCGTTGGGGCCTGCTCATCTCCTCCTTAACAGGGCAGCTAACTACCACCTTCACTACCACTCTGCTGTGCAACAGCAAGTCCAAACGTCTCAGCACGTTCCTTCTCTTAAGAATTTTGTCTTATTGCATGAACCTGGGCTGAGAACTCTCTCTACGAGGTAGAACAGCACTATATGCAAGCCCCATGGCCCTACTTCTCCTGTCATGGACAGGTTCTGCCTCCTCCCTCTCAGTCATCATTTTGACCTTAAAGAGCCTGCAGTGGATGTCAAAAGGAGGAAGGAATACCTTCCTTTCCCCAGTTGTGACTTTGCAAGTCTCAGCTGCTGGAAAGGCAGCTGGCTGAGCAGGAATCTGGGTATTCATACGTGTCCCAGGAAGCCAGAATGGATCCTGCCTTGTCCCTTGCTCCCAAGTACTTCTCTGGAGCTCCTCTGAGTGAGGGTGCAGATAGGCATTTGGTTACTGCTTGGAGATCCAGCAAACTGGCGGGGGCCACGGACTGCAGCCCCAGGCTGAGACTGCTGCTTTGGGGCTTTACAGTTTAAGTACGACCGGCTTCCCCTCTTCCTGCTGCCAGTCTGTGCTCGTACTGTACAAGCGCTGCATCCCGTGAAGATGCACCCAGCATTGGGGATAGGAGGCAGTTTCTGCAGGAGCTCAGCTCACTCCTTGCGGGCTGTCCTGTCATAGCTCTGCCCCCTTCTCTTCCGCCAGGGATGATTTACTTGTTGGAAACGCGTCGTTTCCCGCATCTCCCTGCCCAAACCTGGCGGGGCTCCTCCTCTCAATGCAGTGTCTGACAGGCCGGGCCGGGGCTGTGTGGGGCTCCACTGCAGCCTGCCAGAGGCAGACCCGCTGGGACAGTGGTGACGGGGGAGTGCAGGTCCTCCCCATGCACCAGGGGGCAAGAATTTGGGCGGATCCCTGGCAGGGCTGTGGAGGGTGGATCGTGTCCGGTCTCCCCGTCGGGGTCCTGGCGCTGCTGCGGGTGAGTTCGCGTGTCCGTCCTCGCAGCCCACTCCTCACCGGTCGGTGTGTGCCTACCCCCTTCGCCGTTACGTAAAGCGGCGACGCGGCGCCTTTAAGAGCGAGGCCGGACGCCGGGCCGGCGCGCGCCGCCCTGGGAGCTCGCGCCGGCGGTAGCGGGGCAGAGCGGGGTGCCGGTGTGGGTGTCGGTGTCGTGGCCGGGCTGGGGCTGCAGCTCCGGCAGCGCTGCGTGGGGAGGTTCGGGGCGGCCGTGTAGGGGACTCCCCCGGAGTGCGGAGCAAGACCGCGTGCACCATCCGGGGACAGGGGGCAAGCGGGGCCCTGGGGGTGGCGGAGGGTGGGGGACTGAGCCCAGGGATACCGGAGGGCGGCGGGGTGGCCCCAGGGGTGCAGGAGGAAGGGGGTTTCACCCGGGGGGTGCAGGAGGCGGGGCTGGAGCTGCTGTCCCGCGGCCAGGAACTGGTGGCCGGTGGCGGTGGAGACGCGGGGGGCGGCAGCGGGCCGGGCCGGTGGCACTGGGTGCCGTTGGGGGAACGGACGGGCCTGCAGGAGTGGGGTGAGCGGCCCAGGCCGGTCACTGCGGCCGGCAGCCCTAAGCAGGGTGCGGAGCCGCGGCGGCCCCGGGAGCGAGGGGCGGTCCGGCTGCGGCGGCGGGCGCGGGACGCGGAGGAAGCGGCGGCGGGAGAATCGGGGGGCAGCCCCGGGGCGCAGCCTGCGCGGCGGGCTAGGGGCGCGGTGCGGGGGGTGCAGGAGCACGGTCCTAAAGTCGGGCAGGAGCAGGGCCTGAGTCGGCGAGCGCAGCAGGAACGGGGCGGCGGCCGGCGGGAGGTGTCTCCCCCGGCCCGCGCTCGCTGGTGGGTGCGGCGAGGCCGGCAGGAGGAGGGGGAGGCCCGGGGCGGGGTGCAAGAGGAGGGCGAGCTCTATCCGGGGGAGCAGGAACACCCTGGCAGCACCCCCGTCCCACGGACCCCGGCACAGCGCCAGAGTCGCAGGAGGGCTGCTCGGGTGTGAAGCCGGATCCTGTGTCTGCCGCCCCGCCGGCGTTCCCACCCGACACCTGGCCATCGCCGGCGTCGGTCGGAGCACCTCGCCCCGGCACACGAGCAGGCTCACGCATCCTGCCGGGCATGCTGGCTGCCCGGAACACCGCCGTGCCCGTCTTCTCCCTGCGGTGACGCTACAGACCCGGCACAGGATGCGGTGGCAGTAGCAGTGAGCACAGAGGTAAGGGGCGAGACGCGACCCTGTGTGATGCAGGGGCGGGGAGGGGGATTTAGGGATTTGTCATTGCCCCAGTCGGCATCTGCGTGTGCCCGCTGCGCCTCGCTGGGTGCTGCTGGCACTGCTCCCTGCAGCACTGCAGGCTGCCGATGCAGCCATCGTGCCCAAGACCTGTAAGGACCGCTGAGCCCCAGCCTGCTGGGGCGGAGCAGGCAGTGGGGTCTGGTGCCTATGGGTGCCCGGTGCTATTGAACCCTCCCAAACCGCAGCGGAAGCCGGGGGAAGATTTTTTTTTTGTTGCTGTTCTAGAGAAAAGGCGGCTTTGCTCTTCTCTTCCTCTTCCGCGGGTTCGTGGGAGCTCCGGCGCTGAACAGAGGTGCCTTGTCCTCCCTGCCATGGGGTGTTGTGCTGCTGCTGAAACCTGGAGCAGCAATGAGGTGCAGGGGAGCCGCTGCCCACCAGCTCGGCAGGCACCATGACAGCCGTGTCTAGCCCTGTTGCGGCAGGTTTTTCTCTGAACGCTCAGGATCCTTTGGGTACTTACTGTTCTTTGATGGGGTTTTTTTGTGTTTTGGGGGTTTTTTTGTTTGGTTGGTTGGGTTTTTTGTTTGTTTGTTTGTTTTTTAAATAAAAACTTTAAGATAAACTTGGTAAGATGGTAACTAACAGCTCGAGTGGCAGCTTGGCTTTTCCCAGCACAGTCAAAGCACTCATCTGCTCTGCAAGCGGCTGCTGAGGATGGGGTTGCAGATGAAGAAGCCCAGGCAGGGGCAGCGTCTCTGCCCACAGAGCTGCTGAGGCAGGGCCGTCTGGGCAGGGCAGGCTGGGGCAGAGCCTGCTGCGGCAGAGCCTGCTGCTGGTGATGGACTTTGGTGTCACCTTCTTGGGGCCCACTTGGCATAGTGTTCCCAGAGTGCCCCAGTGTTGGGCTGTGGTGTTGGCTCACTGTCCCACAGGATCTGGGTCCTCTCTCATCGAGTCCCATGGACTTTGGTGGTTGTGCATCTCCCCCTCCCTTATTCAGCCCTTTGCTGAGCTGTCTCAAGGCAAAGCGCTTGAACAAAGTTTTTAAGTGCCAGACCTTGCAAAATTCTACTAAACCCAGGAGCTGCCTGGAGGGGTGTCTGTGAACAAATCTGCACTGCCGGGCCCCTCTTTAGGATGAGGGTCCAAGACAGCCCTCGGGTGCTGCAGGCCTGCCCTTAGTTGCCACTCTGGTCCTGCTGCCAGCTACATGCCCACTGCTTCCCACAGGGAGTGGGGCAGAAGCAGCCTCTGCACCCTTGTCCTGCCGCGCCAAGGCCCAGGGGTGTGGGGTGGGGGCTGTGCAGGCTGTGCAACCTGTTACCAGCCCCTGGAGCTACCTGGGCCTCGTTAGCCCGGTATTCCTTAGTGTAGGGTGTGGGCCAGCCCTGCCGGTAAGGTATTGTGGGTATGGCTTGGGGGAGGAGGGAGCGGGGAGCTGGTAGTGCTTTCCTGACTCTCATCCTCCTCAGGCAGCTGTTAGCCTGCAGTCCTGCTGTGACTCAGCATCCCCTGGGAGGACATGTGGACCCTTCATAGCAGAGGAGTAGCCCTTGCATGACCAGCAGCTGCAGTGGGATTCTAGCTGAGCCCTATCCCAGCTGCCCTGCACACCAGGCCTCTATTTGTACCGTGGTTTCCCCATGAGAGGCTCCATTCTGCCCCAGAGCACCTGGGTTTTGACTCCAGCCATGCCTGTGAGGAGTGGTAGCCAGCAAAGCATCCCAGGGAGCAATACTTGCTTGTATGTGGCACTTCCACACAGAGTCCCCACTGGGACAGAAAACCTTTAAGAAGAAAGTCTTGCTCCAGCCCTCTGCTGAAGAATCCCAGGGAGGGCACTGCTAATGCTGCAGCCTGGCTAATAAGGCTACTGATAATTAGTGCTAATGGTGAGCAGATGTTGGATGGTCTGTCCAGGACACTGATCTGGCTCTGGGGATGTGATGGGGGAGGGGGTGGTTAAGCCTTTACTCCTAGCCCCTTCCATCTCTGAGAGTCCCACCTTCTCTGCTGCCAGTGCAGAGGGAAGATGTGACTTTATGCATGCCTGGCCTGAGACCTGGCAGACTTGTTTTGTGCCAGCTGCAACTAAGGGCACATCTTGCAAGAGTGTGGGGATGTGGTACTGCTGGCAACACCTCTAGAGGAGGCAGTTAGACCCACAGGTCAGCACATGTGATGTGAACTCTGTTCCCTGGCAGGTTCAAAGGCTAAAGCCCACCTATGCTCCAAGGAGGTGGCAAGGCAGCTCCATAGAGGCATTTTCAGCTGCCTAGGCAGGACAAGGAAGGGGTGGCCTTCAGTGCAGGGAGACATTCCCCCCCTTTAAGCCCCCAGGGATCCTGAAGGGTCCAGGGTGGGCAGATAAGTGCTGGGCTAGGAGGCCAATCTGACCTTTCCTTTGCCCCAGGGGACCCTCAGGGCTGGTGTCACCCCATGCCTGAACCCTGATGCCGTGCCCCCTCATACACTGCCTGTTTCACTGCAATACGACCCCTGCAGCACTGCCACCATGGACCAGGTGAGACAAACGGGGAGGGCAACAGGTGCAAACCAGACTTGCACTAGGGCAGGGTGGCAGTGTCTCTGGGCTTAGCAACACAGGGCTTAGTGACGCCAAGCCTGCTGCCCTCTCCATAGCACTTGGGCACAGAGCCAAGGGCACACAGGATACTGTGGGTGCTGAGGTGTTGCTTTGCCTGCTTGTCCCCCAGAGTACCACACTGTGGCCATATCTTAGTGTTAGAGCTTGAGCTGAAGTGGGAATTGGTTATAGGGTCGGCAATTCCTGCTTGTCTCATCTGTGCCAGGAAGCTGGGAGGCACACGATGAGCTCAGCCCACCCTGACTTGACCTGCAGAGGAGATTTAGCAGAGGAAAGAGGCTTAGGGAGGGGATTGGGGTTGTGCCAGGCTCTGTTGGTGTTGGGGGTGCCTCCCACTCGGCTTCGTCTTTTCTCCCCAGGCAGCCACTGCTGAACGCAGGGGTGCAGAGTGGGGGATGCTCCGTGCTGGTGGTCAGAACCGGGCCATGGGGCCAGGCTCTATGAGTCCAGAGATGGCACTGAGGAGGAACCTGGCATTTCGGCCTCCCCGGCCACCCCCACCACAGGGGTCACCAGTCCTCCATGCTGGCCCCCCAAGACCTCCAGCTTGCCCAAGCCAACCAAGAAAGCTGCACCAGGTGCCAGCACCGAGGGAGGCTAAACACCCACTGGTATGAGCTCCTGGAGGGCAGGGAGGGATGTGGGGCGGTGCAATCCAGTGAGGGGCTGTGATAGTCCCCAGAGAGCTGAATGGCAGCAGCATCCTGGGGGTAGGCAAGATGCAGCTGGCAGACCTATATCTAGTGGGAGCAGGGTGTGTTTGTATGCGTGGGTATGTGTGTGCCCACATGCCTGCGCCATGGTGCCTGGGCTGGGGAGTGTGTCACCACAATGTGGGGCCACCCTCGGGGCCCTGCCAGGGCTGAGTGAACCAGCCTGGGGTGCTGCTGTGGCTGGTGAGATCACTTCCAGGTGACACGGCCACCAGGAAGGCGGCAGGCCGGCTGTGACAGCAAACAGGGTGATGTGCTGAAGGTGAGTGGGGGGCCCTATCCCACTCTGGGAGCTTGTTATGGTGACCCACCGTTTCCTGGGTGTCGTCTGTGCAGGGTGATGGGCACAGAGCACGAAGGGGGATGCTGTGACCTCGGGCTTCAGGGTTGTTGGGAGGGGTGTGGGGGCAAGTGTGCTGTCCCTGAGGGCTGGAGAGATCCGTCGTCCCCGTGGAGGGGAGGGACACCCTGTGGTCAGTTTGAGTCTCAGCGCCTGAGGGAGCAAGGGAGCTGTCCCTGTGGTGGGAGCACCCCGGGAAAGGAATTGCAGGCAGGTGGGTTGGGCGGCACGGTCCCCTTGCAGGGTACCTCTTCGTTTGGATCTCAGCTGAGCCTGAAGCAGACCAGGAGGACCCGGCACGTGGAAGGGTGACCCAAATCTATGCCCTTGGTTGTAGGGACGGGGTTTGTCCCTACTCAGCATGGGGACCCCAGAGCATCTCTTGGTGGTCAGGCTGGTAAGGGTTTCGGCCAGGGCCGGAGGGAAGGTGGCATAGCACGTGCATCAGTCACCATCCTGCGGCATGCCAGCGCGGTGACGCCGGCAGGCCATGTGCGGGGGTGGCTTGCTGCTCCCACGCCGCGGGCTTGACCCGCCTCAGCTCCACGGCTGAGCTCACCTCTGTGGTATGGCAGGAGGAGCTGCCGAGGGGCTGACCCTGACAGGGCCCCTGGGTCCCCCAGACTGGGGCAGGTGCTCCCCAGGATTAGGGGTGGGGAAGTCATGGGCGAAGAGGGCAGGATGAGCTTGCACCCCCTGCCCTTGGCACAGTGACAGTCTGGTGTCACACCCCCGCCCCCTTCCCCCCCCAATATCTTGGAGGATGGGGAGGTGTAGGTGTGTGGGGAGAAGCAAGAAGGATCATAGGGGCACTTTTTGGGCTCAGAATGGGATATCATTCCTCATGACATTGACATGAGGGACAGATGGGTCCCTGGGGGCGTGCCATGTGTTAAAGGACAGGCAGGTGCCAGGGAGCTGCAGGATCCCACCCTGATTTCACCCTGTTTATAGCTCTGACTCAGAGGGCTCAGAGAGGGGCAGCGGCGGGACAGTTGGGGTATGGGCCAGTCCCCATGTGCAGCTTGGGGGGTCCCCATCTGGGAAGATGGCTTCCCAGTGCCACCTGCCCCTGCTGGTGGCTTTGCCTGGTGCAGTGCCTGGCAGAGGTCTAGGAGACTCCCAGGTCCCTGTGGGGAGGTGGGGGACAAAGATTAATAGTGGGAAGAGTTCTCCTGGTATGCCCCCCTAGACTACCAGCCCGGCAGCGCCCGCTGGGGACTGGCTGCTCTCCCGGGTCTGCAGTGCCTGCGCCAGCAGTGGCCGGGCCGCTGCGGAACAGCAGCCATCTTCCCGGTGCATCCCATCCCCCTCTGCGGCGCGGCGAAGCGGGAGGGATGCTGGGGATGCTGTCAGCCCCGTAGCGCTCCCCCCCCCGCTGCAGGTGCCCAGAAGCGGGGTACGGTGCCTCCTCGCTCGACTTTCCACAGAGCTCTGGCTGCTGGACCATGCTCCCCCGTCCTCTTCCTCCACCCAGCTGCTTGCTCCGCATCCCCGCTGACAGGCAGCACTGTGATGGGGTGGGGGGAGAAGGGGGCTGCGAGCGCGAAGCTGGGGTTAGTAGCGATGCCACCGCCTCTCAGCTCGGGTGCCGGCGCGGGGACAGCGGGCAAGCAGTTGGGCTGCTGAACCAGAAGGAAGACAGTCATGCCAGGCTGGGATTGGGGTGAGGATGGACACTAGAGCGGCTGTTCGTTCGTTTCCCTCCCCCCCCCGCCTTCTCCTCTGCATC
>VWZI01010405.1:1116853-1159613 GCA_013396835.1 Psilopogon haemacephalus
GGAGCCCCTCGCTCTTCACCGCGCCGCATCCGCCACCGCCGCCCCAGCCATGAGCGAGCGATGCGACTACCAGCGCCTGAGCAGCGCCGAGGAGGAGGAGGAGATGCTTGCCCCTCTGCCCCACAGCTTCTCGGACAGCACCGGGCAGCGGGCCCTGCGAGCAGGCAGCGGGCACCCTATGCCACCCCCCCGGCTGGACATCGCCCCGGGCATGCCATGTCGGCGGGTCAGTTTGGGGAGAGCCGGTGGGGGGAGGTGGTACCTGCCAGACCGAGTGGCTCAAAGAGGGACACAGTCCTGCTATGTGGCACAGGTCAGCAGCTGGCATGGGGCTTGGGGGGTCTGTGGCATCCTCCCTCTCCCAGTGCTCACAGTACCCTGTGGCATCTGGTGTGTTGTGGGGACGGTCACCCCTCCACAAGCTGCACTCTTGTCTCAACCCGTGGGAGTGGGACTGCCTGTTCCTTCCTGAGAGCAGTGCGTGGCAGAGCGGCTCAGATGGGCCCAGGGTCGCTTGGGGAGGGATGCGGTGTCCAGCATAGGATGGTGGCAGGATTCAGGTTGTCATTTGCATGTGGAGCTGTCACTGGAGGGGTGTCAGGCTGGGGGCGGGGCAAGGTTTATAGAAGATAAGGAGCATGTAGGTACATGTGGAGGGTGCGTCTCTGTCAGGGTGTAGGGCTACTGTTCGGGTATTACTGTGAGTAATCGAAGGCCTTTTGGCCATCTGTGTTGCAGCCCGGGTGGGTGTACGTGGCCGTGCATGATACCAAGCAAGTGTGGAGGCAAGGAGCAAGCCATGCCGGGGGAGGGTACCCGTGGGTGCACAGTGGTGCAGGCGGCTCCAGGTGTGCATCAGGTGGAGGCAGGGGAGTGGGCCAGTGGGTGCCGCCGGCTGTGCGGCGCCAGTGTGTTTGCGCACGTGCGGCCAGGCGGGGCGGTAGCTGCGGGGGTGCGGGGAGGTGACGTGTGCCTGGTGGGCGGCTGTGGTTGTGCAGGTGGCGGGGGGTGCACGGGATACCGGAGGTTGAGCCTGTGTGGTCCCAGGGTGCACGTGAGAGTCGTCACTGCCCGTGCATGAGCCTGGCTGCACGGTGGGAGCATCCTTGGGGCTTGCAGGAGTGGATGTGCATGACATCGGGGCACACGGCTGGGGCAAACAGAACTTGCAGGGGGAGTCTTTATCACCAGCCATGTCGTGAGGGGCTGGGCGGGATCTCTCCCAGAATGGGGGGTTTACTATGGGGACTTTCCTTGCCCGTCTTGGAGACGTGGTTGCAGTGTTACCCCGTGTGCTTGTGGGTCTATCGTGGAGGGGGAAATTGAGACATTGAGCTCCCCCCTGAACGGTGGACGAGCCTGGATCCCTATGCTCCCATTTGGGGACCAATATTCCCAGTGTAGATGCTGAGCTGGGCAGCCTCCCCTGGGGTTTAGGAGGTGGTCTGGGATGCAGGAAACAGCACACCACCCCTGGTAGGTGCTAGCGTCAGCTGATGAGGGTGATGCACCGTTTTAGGGCAGGGAACCCCCTGCACCCCCGGGTCCCCTGGTCCAGAGAGGGGGAAGCTGGCGCGTGGCAGAGGTTGGTGCCGAGGGCACCATGCCCGGGTGTTCCCAGTCAATGGGCTTGTTGTGCCGGGTGCTTGTGCTGCTGGGTGCCAGCTGGGATCCCGGGGGTGGAAGACAGAAGGGAGGCTCCTCTGCACCTGGGGATGTGCTTAACCTCCTTCCAGCTGCACCCTCAGTGCAGCGGTGGCCACAGTTTGAGGGATGCGTGCTGGCGGAGGCCTTAGCGAAGAGTTTGCTGCGGGTCTTTCCTCTCTCACGCCGCGACTGCCGGCACGGCCAGCTGTTCTCCCTGAGGAGCCCATGGGCGGACAACACTGCTGGCGTTGGGTGCCAGCCCTGCCAGGGAAGGGGACCGAGCCCCGGGGTGCTGGTGGTAGCCCAGGGCAGAGCCCTACGGGGTCTGGCAGCTGGGCAGCGGGTACTTTTGCTGAGCCAGAAGCTCCCCCCGCAGTGCCCATTCCCCTGGCATCGTGCCTGCGGCCTCGGTTGGGGAGCGGAGAGCCGGATGTTTCTTCTCCCTCCCTCCCTTCCCGCTTCCTGGGGGGGAAACTGAGTCCCGGGAGCGTTTCCCAAGGCCGGGGCGAGTTTCCATGGAAATGGGACGGGGGTCCAGGCTCCCAGCTGCCGGCGCCCGCCAAACAAGGGAGAAAGCGGCACATTGATGGGAGCCCGGCCCCCTGGGCGTGCGTCCCAGCCCCAGCCGAAAATAACCCCTCCCGGGGAGCGCTGCGCAGGCAGCCAGCCGGGAGCGAGTCCCGCTGCCGGCCGTGAGTCTCCAAGAAGCAGCTCTAGCCAGGGTGGGTAACCTCCAGCCCTGTCTGTCGCCGGCCCCCGCCCCGGCCCCGTTGCCGCTGGGGAAAGGGAGGGCCGGCCGGGAGGGGTGAGAGCCGGACGGAAGGAGGGGGAGAGCCGCAGCCTGTGTCCGGCCGACGGGCGCCCCAAGCTCCGCTGCTAGCTCCGGGGGGTATGTGGGGCAGCCGTGCCCCGGGGGGCATCTCCGTAGCCAAGCTGATGAGGCTGCGGATGCCCCGACTGCACTGAGCGGGCTCTGCCGTGGGACGCCAGCACTGGGAAAGGGACATCAGCGGTGCCAGGGGCCGCGGCGGGCAGCCAGGCAGGATGCGACGCTTCCAGGCTTTGCACCGATCCTTCCCCTTCCTCACCCGCTTCCGCCTCTACCGAGTAAGTGCCGACCCCAGCCTCGGGCAGACCCTACGCTGGCTGTCACCAGCCCTGTCCCCGTTGCCTACTGAAAGGGGACCGCGGTCGTCCCCGGTCAGCTGCGGGCACACGCCAGAGGCTGGCGGTTGCTCTCTCCCCGCATGCCCCCGTGCGCCCCCGTGCCCAGCTGCTGGCCGCACCCGCCGTATTTTTAGCCCAGTACTGAGGGCTGTAAGCGTGGAAACAAGGGACCTGAGTGCGGGGGGTAAAGACGCTGAGGGCCACGGCGTCTTCCCAACGTCATCTCCTTGGGGAGAGGAGAGGATGGAGGGGGCTGCCTGGTTGTGAGGCCAGGATTGAGGTTCCCACCTTCCTTTCGGCTCACGGCCCCAGGAGCAGAGCTGTGTCCCTTCCTGGAAAAGTGGCAATGAAAGTCAACAGCTGGGACAGTGAGCAGGAATGGAGAGTGGTAGGGAGACATGTTTAGGGGGGTTATGGAGAACCATAGGTGAGCCCTGGACCCATCCATTCCCTCTCTATGCTCTCACAGAGTTGGGGGGGGGGGGGGGGGGGGCAATCCCTGCAGTGTTGGGCTCAACTTCAGGGCACCAGGAGCCCCCAGAGACCCTAATGTCACCATCAAATCCCTCCTTGTGGCTGACCGGTGAGGGAGGTCCACCACCTGTGGCATAGGATACCTGCTCTGGGTCTCTGCTGTAGCCCAATCAGGTGTGCTGAGATGTGGTGGTGCTAAGGCAGCTATCCCTTCCCAAGTCAGTCTCTCCAACTGGGCAAAGGCAGACTGGCAGGCATGGGGCCAGATGTGGGATGCCTCTTATGCAGTTGCTATGTCAGACTGTTGGGTTCCTCTTGGCTGGGGGCTTCTGCTGGACATGTCCATTGCACGCCCTTAGGCTCTCCTCCCTTCTCTGCCCCGGCACTGTCATCTCGGAACAGGCTGTGCTGGAGCAGAGGGGTCGGCTGGGGTTTCTGTCAGCATGACAAGGCAGAGCAAGACTCTCTGTGTTCTTGAGGGACCTCGTGACAGGTTATTTCTCCTGCCTCACCCAGGCTGCTAGGGACAGACTCAAGAGATGAGTCCTACTAACATCCCTCACACCCTATCCAGGCAGCACATCTTCTACTCAGCCTTTCCAGGTGACTCCTCCAGAGTGGTGGGGTAGCAGGGAGCAGAGCAGGGTCCCCCTAAACCAGTGCAATGTCCCAGCAGAGGCTGAGCTGTAGCATGCAGGCAGAAGAGGGCACGGACTGGCTGCTGGAGCTGCTCACTGAGCTGCAGCTGCAGCAGTACTTCCTTCGCATCCGGGACGAGCTCAATGTCACCCGCCTTTCCCATTTTGAGTACGTCAAAAATGAGGATCTGGAGAAGATTGGCATGGGACGCCCTGGTATGTACATCCCCTTACAAAGATTTCCCTTTATACCCCCAGACTGGGAGCACAGCATCTTCTGGGGAGCCCAGAGGAGCATGCAGTCCATGGGCCTGGAGGGAATCCCCACTGTATGCTGGGTCAGTGATAGTCACTGTCTGTGTGTCCTGCAGGCCAGCGGCGACTATGGGAGGCAGTGAAGCGGAGGAAAGCCATGTGCAAGAGGAAGTCCTGGATGAGCAAGGTAGGGATGAGAGAGGGGCAGATACGGCAGGGAAACTGAGGCAGGCAGGAGGAACTAGATCTATCTCACACTTACTTGGTGCCTGGCTCTCATGCCAGCAGTCCCTGGGAGCTGGCAGGGAGATGGGCAGAAGCCCCTGCTGCTTACACCCTGCCTGCAATGTGGTCCTCCCAGCATATGCCCCAGTCCTCCATGGACTCCTGGGTCACTTCATGGCAGAGGACAGCCCCACTGGCCTGGCATTTGGGAAATTAATTTCCTTCGCATTATTTGCCTCTTTGCTGTGAAATTCATTTGCAGCCAACAAGCTACAGAGCCTTTGCATCTTGCCTCAGTCACCTATGTGGACACAGCCTGGTGGTACACCAGAGGACCTTGGAATACTTATATATGCCCCTGATACCATCCCATCCAAACCTGGTGCTGCTACTGCCTTGGGACTCCCTAGCACCTTGTACCCCTGAAGGAGCAACGCACTTGCCAGATGGGTGCTGGGTTCTGGCCTCTCCTTTATGTGACTCATCTGGGCTGAGATGGGGACAGGGACAGGCTTTTAATAGAAGGCTACTCGGCCTTGTACTGGGCACAGAAATGCCACCTCCTACCCCAGCCATATGCTGAGCCCAGCCCCCATGTACCCTGAATGGGTCCTGACTGCCAAGGCTGAGATAGACTTTATCCAGTGGGGCACATCAGCAGTCCAGGCACATCACTGGTCCCAGCTGTGAGAGAGGAAAGGAGAGCTCATCCATGACTTCTCTGCTCTGGCAGTGGTAGCAGCTCATATTGTAAGGCCTGTGTTGCTGCAAGGATGTGTCACCACACTTTATCCAAGCTGGAGATTTCTCTTGGCTTTATGCCCAGGCACACTGTGTGGCCGCAGCCTGGCCAAGGAGTGCCCAGGGCTCTCTGGATACCAGCCTAGTTTGCCAGAGCTGCTGGGGAGCTGCTTTGGGACTGCTGTGAGAGGCGTGACCCCTTCCCTTGGTATAAATCACAGCTCATTATGCAGGCAGCTAGAGTGGCAGAGCCTTCTCTCGAAGCCAGCCTGCCCTGGGTAATCACTAGTTAGGGGTCATCGTTAAGTTCCGGAGTGTATATCCCAGGCAGGGGGTCATCCTGACACTGCACACTCACGTATCCAGGGGCTTGGAGCATCTCTGTGCCTGCTTCTCATCTACCACCATGTCCCACAGGTGTTCAGCGGGAAGCGCCCTGAGTCGGACATGCCACCTCAGCCCCAGAGCACCTTCCGCAAGCCCCCCACACCACCACCCCTTGAAGCTGGGGGGCAGCACTCGCTCACCTGCCTCGTGCGGGAGCGGGACCTCTCACTCTTTGAGAAGCTGGGCGACGGCTCCTTTGGTGTCGTGCGTCGCGGCGAGTGGTGCACGCTTGCTGGCAGGACGGTGAGGGGCTGCTCGTGGAGGGAGGGAGATGGGCAGTGGGACCACCCCGAGGGAAGACACTTCAGGGCTCATCCCCACTTTGGCCGTAGCTGAATGTGGCAGTGAAGTGCCTCAAGACAGACGTGCTGAGCCAGCCAGAGGCACTAGATGACTTCATCCGGGAGGTGAATGCCATGCACTCCCTGGACCACAGGAACCTCATCCGCCTCTATGGTGTGGTGCTCTCCCACCCCATGAAGATGGTGAGTAGGGGGATGGGACTGACCCCAGTCAGTCCCATGCTACCTCACGGGGGATCCTGCATGATGGGGCAAGCAAAGCTGGGTTGTATCTGTATTGAGTCCTCCACTGGCATCCCTAGTGGAGCATAAGAAGGTGGGACACTAGTCCGACCAAGGTGCCTCCTAGCCTGACTGATCTGTCCTCTTCTCATGTCCCAGGTGACAGAGCTGGCCCCTTTGGGCTCCCTCCTGGATCGCCTGCGGAAGAACCAGGGCCACTTCCTCATCTCCACCCTCTGCCAGTATGCTATCCAGGTGGCCAAGGGTATGGCCTACCTGGAGTCTAAGCGTTTCATCCACCGTGACCTGGCTGCTCGCAACATCCTATTGGCTTCAAATGATCTGGTCAAGATTGGGGACTTTGGATTGATGCGAGCCCTGCCTAAAAATGATGACCATTATGTGATGCAGGAGCATCGCAAGGTCCCCTTTGCCTGGTGAGCCCTGGGAAGCAGGGAACTGCGACTGCAGTACCCACAAGCTCCTGATAGTTATGTCTTTCCCATCACAGGTGTGCTCCCGAGAGCCTGAAGACACGCACCTTCTCTCATGCCAGCGATACTTGGATGTTTGGGGTGACCCTTTGGGAGATGTTCACCTATGGGCAGGAGCCTTGGATTGGTCTTAATGGCAGCCAGGTGGGTGCACAGCAAGGACTTGCCCCCCCCACACCCTTGTCCTGGCTGTCCTAGAGGGGACCTGGGACCCCCTGACAGCACTTGCTGTGCCACAGATCCTGCACAAGATAGATAAAGAGGGCGAGCGGCTGCCACGTCCTGAGGACTGTCCCCAGGATGTCTACAATGTCATGCTGCAGTGTTGGGCACACAAGCCAGAGGACCGACCCACCTTCGTGGCCCTGCGGGACTTCTTGGTGGAGGTGGGTGAGCAAGGAGGGGGACAGGGGTCCCTGCAGCTCCTCCCACCAGCTCTGCTTCTGTGTGAGCAGAGTTGAGGACATCACAGAGGCAGGGGAAGTGTGAGAGGCCCAGGCCAGGCAGCCATGCAGGCTAGGAAATAAGAGGCTGGCTGTGACGTGGTCAGCAGGATGAACCCTGGTGACACAGCTGAGAAGGAGCTGGGAATGATGATGCTGTCTCTTGTCTGCTTTTGGGGCTGTGCCCTGCATGGGGCTGAGCATGGCCTCAAAATGGTAGAGATCCACATAAGGGTGCTGTGTCCCCTGTCCTTACCCCACCCCTTCCCCCCAGGCTCAGCCCACCGACATGAGGGCACTGCAAGACTTCGAGGAGCCCGACAAGCTGCATATCCAGATGAACGACATCATCACAGTCATCGAGGGCAGGTATTGCAGAGAGGGGGGTGGCAGTTATTGATGGAGGAGCACGGACCAGCTGTCAGCCTGTGTGGGTTCAGAGGACCCCATGAACAGGAAGAGTGTGCACCCTGGCAGAGCTGTGGGGAGCAGGGAAGGATGGGGAGGGGGGCTTTGCACCCCCAGCACAGCACCGGGGGGCTACCCCGGTTTGGGAAGAGGAACACAGGGACACAGGCGTGCCTGCGGGCACTGCAGCCCTGCCTGCACCATCCGCCCCCGCTGACTCACCCCGCTGTGCTTCTGGGTTTGCCCCGGCCTTGCCCCAGGGCCGCTCCCTGCTGATACTGGTGGGGACGTGCCACCAGCACCACGGTGACATGACCTGTCACCCCCTGCGCCGTAGGCTTGGCTCCTCGGTCCCTGTCAGCTACCCGGAGGCATAGCCACCTGTCTCTGCCACCCTGGAGACCTGAGGACTGAAGGCACTTTTGGTTTCCGCACCTCCATCCCCCTCCAACGGGGAACAACGGAGACTTTAGAGGAGCTCGGTGTCTCTTTGCCCCGCTGGCACAAAGGAGGTCGTCTCCCTCCTCAGCGGCTTCGGGAGGATGAGGCACAGGCTCTGTCCTTTCCCCCTTCCGTTTCCCCCGTCCCGGGGCCGGCTCCCCGGGGTTAGTCACTGCCCGGAGGTGAATCAGTCCGGATTTGTGTGTCTGCAGGGACCGGCTTTCTCCCGGGCTGCCACAGCCGCCGTCAGGGATGACTCTTGCCCAGGGTCTGGCAGTTTAATTGCAGGGAGGGGAGGGGAGGGGAAGGGAAGCGGCGTCGGCGGAGGGAGGGAAGGAGGGAGGGAAGGAGTGGCAGAGGGCGGCGCGGCCGCGCCAGTGCGTCTGCATCGACCCCGCCGCCGCATCACGGCCGGGCCGGGGGTCCTCTACCCGCGACCCTCCCGCCCCACCACCGGCCTCAGGTGAACCGCAGGACGGGGGGTTCGGAGCGTGACAAGGGAAGAAGGGGCCGTGCTTGGGAGGTGCCGATGGGTCGGGGAGGGCTGGGAGCGCGGTGGAGCAGGGATGCAGCTTCCCCTGCCTCAGTTTCCCCGATGGCCCCCACGATGGACACGTTTTGGGCATGCCGAGGCCAGGCTTTGCAGCCAGGGCAAGCAGGAGCCTCAGCGCCTGCCAGTGCTACCGGAGGGGAGACGGCTCTCCTCCTGCCTCAGTTTCCCCGCGGGGCAGCTGCCCCGCATCGCGCTGCCGGCGGGGCTGCCTGGGCAGTGAATGGGGAGGGGGGGAACTCCTTCCAGAGGACTTCTCTGGCCCCGCCGAGGCCGCCCGGGGACGATAAACACCCCCCACCCTTTTTCAAGCCCCTGCCTGTCCTTCGGTGGGTGCTGAGCTTGCGTACGTGTGTGTGGGCAGGGACGGGGACCTACCTGAAAGCCCCTCGGGGACCCAGCCGGCCGTGGGAGGCGGGGGCTTTCGGGGCGGATGCCAGGGCAGAGCCTGAGCGGGTCTGTGTCGGGCGTCCGAACCCGGATCCGGTGGGATGAGGCTGGTAGATGGGGGGAGCAGAAGGGCCAGCCCGGCCGCAGCATCCCTGCGGCGGCATGTGGAGGTGTCGGGGCGCAGGGAGGACGAGCGGAAGGGGTCTCCCGGTGAGCAGGACCGTCCTGCACCTCACTCCGGTCCGCCACGGGCGAGGGACCGTGCCGGTACCGGCTGAGCTCTGCCGAGGGGTCCCGGCAAGGCGGCTGGCTGGCGGCGAGCGGGGAAGGTAAACAGGAAAAGGGCTGAGCTGGTGGCCGGGGGTGACTCACAGGTGACNCTGCCCGTGGGATACGGGAGGCTCCAGCGAGTGGGAAGAATTACATGGTGGGAGCAGGGGTGGGAGTTAGGATCACAGCCTACCACCACTTCCCCCCACCCCGCCCACCGCATTGGTTTGGCACAGGCTGGGTGCAGGTGCCCCTTGGGGTGCCCTTCTTTGCATCCTGTCGGTCCCTATCCACCTTCCTGATCCAGTCCCTTTTGGCTGGGTGACTTCCCTGTTCCACCCTGGAGGTAGCCACGTCGTGGGGCAGGCAGGCAGCTCCTGACTGTTTACTGGACACACTGGGCTCTACAGAGGACTGGCATCCTGGCCACCCTACCCACATGGAAACAGCCTGTTTTGCAGCTTAGAGTCCTCTAGCCTGGCTGCCCATCTCTTGCTGTCCACACCAACTTGTACTGGGCTCACCAGCAACTTAGGAAGAGTATGTGAGTGAGGGAGACTCCCTGTCCCCCACCATGCCCCCTTTCCCCTCCATTTTCCTCTGAGTGACTGGGATATTAATGAGCGTTCATCAGACGACACCATGCACATCTCTTGTGCCATCCCACACAGTCCCGCAGGGGGACCAGCAATGAGCAGGTCAATGCAGGCATCACCCCAAGGCTCATGCATAATCTGGAGCAGCTGTGGGGAGGAGGATGAAGGGGCTTGTCTCTTTGGGTGCAAACGGGGAGCTTTGTTCCCTACCGCCCACAATCCCTGCCACTTCCCTGTGCAGGGGCCATGTAGGGTGGGAGGCAGGGCATACTGTGGCATAGGGTTGGGATCCTGGGCACCTGGGTTCCCATCCCATTCGTGCCACTGCCTGTCTGTGTGGCCTTGGGCGAGTCACCTCACCTCCTCCCCTGTCACTGGGGCAGGCGCGTGTCCCTTTCCCGTCCCCTCATCGGTAATGAGGTCCTTTTTATTCCTTAGGGCTGAGAATTACTGGTGGCGGGGTCAGAATAAGCGGACCCTAAAAGTGGGCCAGTTCCCCCGAAACACGGTGACCTCGGTGGCAGGGCTGTCGGCCCACGACATCAGCCAGCCGCTTAAAAACAGCTTCATCCACACAGGCCATGGAGATACCAACCCACAGCACTGCTGGGGGTTTCCTGATAAAATTGATGAGTAAGAAAATTTTCTGTCTTCTCTGCATCCCCTGCCTGCTCCCTGCCTTTCCTGCTACCTTCCAGGCATGGGAGTGAGCTGTGGCTTGGTTGTCCCCCACTCACCTGAAGCATCTCTTCCCCTCTGCTGTACTGGGGACGGTGGCTCTGGGTAGGGTCTCATGGCTGTACTAACTTCCTCACCTTTTCCTACTAATGGGATCAGGGATGTGGGGGACTGCTGTGCTTGTGAGGGGCTGTCCTTGGGAAGGAGGAACAGCTCCTAGCCCTGCGGCCCCTCGTGGCCCTGTCCCAGGGCAGGGGGACATCAGCAAGTACCACCATAGAGGTGGCCACATTAACGCTTTTGGGGTGTCCCAGGGCTACTAAAACCTGCACCTCTCCGCACGGAAACTATGGCAGGGGTGCAGACTGACACTGTGCTTTTAACGGCGTGAATTCTCTTACAAAGCAAAATCTGAGAGAAATCAAGCCAGCAGAATGCTCTTCTGTTTTCTCCTCCCATGCTTCATCAAGAGAGACCTTGGTTGGTCTTTAAAGAGGGGAGATTGAGCGCCTGCACTCCAGTGTGCCAGTTGAGACTGGCTGTGCCAAGCATGAGTGCTAGGCATTGAGGAGTGGTGGGTGCTTTGGCTCAGGGCAGGGGGCATGGGAGTTCTCTGCCAGTGCTGGGCTTGGGAGATACAGGAGAGCTGGAAGGGGGTGGCAGGATAGGATTTCGATGCCTGGAAAGCTTCCACTGGGTAGAACCAGCTCCTACATCAGCCTCTTCTAGGATCGTGCATCTTCTAGGATCGTGATCCTCATGGGTGTTGATCACCCCAGCCCTGGGATAGCTCTGCCAGTGCCCTCAAGCCCCAGCCTGACCCTTGCCTTGGTGCCCTGTGTCACTGGCTGTGCCAGCAAGCCTTGAAGGGCTGAACCAAGGCACCACACATGCAGCCCTGGCTCGTGCCCCAGCAGGCCTCCCGCGCCCCGCTGCGTGGGCATGGGTAGTGGGTACGTGCTGCCTGGGTTGCCGAGAACGCACCGAGCTCGGCACACGCCCAGGCCTTCGGGCTGCGCCGGCTCCCTGCCTCACCACGCTTGGCTTGCGATGGCTCGCCCGGGCCCACCGGCGTGCTGTACCAGGGTGCCATGCCCTGGGCACAGTACAGCATCATACTGTGGTGCCCTGGCGCTGTGAGGGTGTCCCGAGCACCACACCCCACATGAGTCCCCTAGGCATGGCACCCTGTTTGCAATCTCCTGTGTACGGCACACGGTGTACAGCTGGAGAGGGTTGGGTGACACTGGGACAGCACTGGGCTCTGTGCCGCAGCACCGAAAGCCTCTGGGGTGCAGTGCCCTGATACTTGTGGGGATTGCGCTTGTCGAGGTATGGCGCATTGTGGAGGGCCTGTGGAGTGTCCTGAGAGATATGGTGTGGGCCTGAGGGGTCCCTCATGGTCCCTGCTGACCCGCGGGTGCTCTCCTCCTTTTTGCCCGCAGGCTGTACCTGGGAAATCCCATGGATCCTCCTGATATTTTAGGTGTGGACCCGAGTGCTGCCAGACCAACCCAGCTTCCAGGCAGGGCTAAAAGTGAGCAGCTTTTCCCCTCCCCCTGCCCGCTGGCTGCGCGAAGCCCCCACCTTTGTGACCTGCTGCCAGGGTCGATGGGCTGAACCCTCTCCTTTCCATCTCTTTACTGCCACTTGCTTTTCGCTGACCTGGGGGGAGCTGGGTGATGGGACACGTTGTCACCTGGCCATGTGCCACTGCTAGCAGCGTGGGCGGCCAGTGGCTCTGGCTGGCTGGACTCTGCCCTGCTGCCCTTTGTCTGCGTCCCTTGTCCTGTCTCAGCCTCCCACAGCTGGGCTCCCTGCTACAGGGAATCTCAGCAGGGCTGCCACAGAGAGGGAGCTTAGCCATCGTACGGTGCTGCAACCCTCCTAAACCTGCAGTTTTCCCTTGGGGGCACTTACCATTGGCATCTTCCCTGTGCCTGGAGACTCAACAATGCATGCATCCTGCTAACGAGCACCGTGGCTGCTGCTTGCTCCACATGCTAACCTCTTGCCTCCCCTCCTCTTGGGCTCTCTCTTCTGCAGGGCAGCCGCCTCCGCGCCCACCTCAGCCTACCGTCCTGCTCACCAGTAAGTTGGGCTTGTTCAAGTGCTGCTCTCCCTCCTTTGTGCTCCCACTCTTTTCTCTCTTAGATCCTTTTGCCCCCTTCTGTCCCCCTTGCACTTATGGGTGGTGGGGACATAGATTTGGAGCAGTGGCCAGCCTAGGGCAAGGGGTAGGGTGCCCTGGTGTGCATAACTGCACCCGAAAGGCAGACAAAGGTCACTGAAACAATGGGGCAGTTTGAGGGCTGGGGGATGCAAGTGCCCCACCTTGCACCACAGGGATGGGCACCAGGACCCTCACCTTTCCTCTTCGTGCCCTCCTAGAGCCCTGCTACGACCCAGTCAGTGAGGAGGAGGAGGGTCTGCCTGGAGGTCTCCGGAAGCTCTGCCTGAAGAAGCCAGGTGCAGGGAAGGGTCTGCGACCAGTCAAGCCATCGGCACGAGTACCAGGCACCAAAGTGGGCGAGCGGCAACCCAGCCGGCCCCTGAGTGAGGGACCAGGGGGTGGTGAGGTAACCCTCATTGATTTTGAGGAGGAGGTGCCCCAAGGTAGCCCATCACCAGTTGGGGAGCTGACAGCTCCATCGTTGGCTAAACTGGCCATGGAAGCCTTCTCCTTGCTGGATAAGACCCCACCACAAAGCCCCACACGAGCTCTACCCCGACCCCTCCATCCCACACCAGTGGTGGACTGGGATGCCCGCCCCTTGCCCCCACCACCTGCCTATGATGACGTGGCCCAGGACGAGGATGACTTCGAGGTCTGCTCCATCACCAGCCCCCCAAGTCGGCGGGGCAAGACCAACTATGGTTTCGTGGATGAAGGCGAGCGAGCGCCACCGCTGGAAGACAACCTCTTCTTACCTCCCAAGGAGACCAAGCAGCCCAGCCTGACACAGACCACTGAGCTCTTTGAGGAGCTGCAGCAGGAATGCATGAAAAGGCTCAATGTCCCCCTGGGACCAGCTGCCCCCACCGACGACAAGCCCCAAATCCCACCCCGTGTCCCCATCCCACCCCGGCCGCTGCGCCGCAATGAGCCTGGGCGCTGGTCGGGGGAGCTCTCTCCAGCTTCGGGGGGTGAAGAAGACCGGCCTCCCCAGATTCCCCCTCGGGACCCACTGTCACAGCCCACCTCCCGAACACCCAGCCCCATGGCTCTGCAGGTGGGCTCCCCCCAGCAACGTGCCACCCTCTGCTCCTACCTTTCCACCTCACCAGGGAAGCCAATGCCCACCACACAGAGCTTTGCCCTTGACCCCAAGTACGCCACCCCCAAGGTCATCCAGGCGCAGGGCAAGGACTGCTCCAAGGGACCTTGCATCCTGCCCATCGTGAAGGATGGGCAGAAGGTCAGCAGCACCCATTACTACCTGCTGCCTGAACGTCCTGCCTACCTGGACAAGTACGAGAAGTTTTTCAAGGAGGCCAAAAGTCCTGAGGAGGTTCCAGCATCCCGCCTGGTCACTACAGCCACTGTCCGTCCCATGGTGCAGCAGCCACCACCAGATTGCAAGGCCAACTTCTCCTCTAACAACAGCAACCTTGGGCCCAAGTGCCTGGTAAAAGCCTCCTGCAGCCTCCAAAAAATTGTCTATGATGGGCCAGATGGCTGCCGCCTTGCTGAGAAGGTCCGGCTGGTAAGCAGAATCTCCAGTACCCGTGGGCAAGAAGGGAGAAGGTAGCTATGGGCACAAGACCCTTCCCTACCCTGTGCCTTAGTTTCCCTAAGGTTGACCCTGGGGGGTGTGGCTACAAGGGCTGCCCAGATGTAGTGTGGGACATAAGCATCACTGCAACTCCAAAACGAGGATCACCCCCTCTTTTATCCCAAATTAGCCCTACCCACAACCCCAGGGAGGAGGAGAAGGAGCATGGCTGTTGCTACAGTCCCCTGGGCTCTCTGGACTGCATTTGTGGTGACCAGGAATCTGTACTTGAGCCAAGGAGAGGCTGAAAGTCTCTGGGGATAGGGACAGAGCCCCAGGCCCCTGCTGCAGCTGCAGGCTCCCCATTGCCCAGGGGTGGTGGCAGGCACTGACCACAAGCTCCTTCTAGGTGCAGGATACAGTGCATGGTGTCACCACTGAAGAGTGCCAGGCGGCCCTGCAGAACCATGGCTGGAGCGTCCAACGAGCCATCCAGTACCTGAAGGTACCATATGCTCCCACACCCCCCACCCTGGCTCCCCTGAGAGTCACCTGCCTCTGTCACCGCCCTCGCCATGCCACGTCCCTTTGCAGGTGGAGCAGCTCTTCTGCCTGGGGCTGAGGTCCCGTGTCGAGTGCCACCGGGTGCTGGAGATGTTCGACTGGAACCTCGCCCAGGCCAGCTCCCACCTCCTTGAACCCTACAACACTTCCCGCCAGAAGTAGGGGCATGGATGGTGTTCTTTTTGTGGGGAGGGTGTCTCCATACTACACTGCTCTTGGCCAGCTGACATCATCACCCCTCCTGAGTGCATCCTCTTTTCTTACAGACGGTGACAGCAGGGATGGGGAGAGCTGCATTGGAGCTGGAGCAGGCATCTCACCATGAGGCCACGCCCCTGGTGCCCACCTTCACCCACAAACTGCTGCTGGACTCTGGACTGAGCCCCTGTTTGGGGGATGGGGACACCTTGAAAGGGAGTCTGCCCAGCTCTCCAGACTTTGCCAAGGTGCCTGCACCCTGGCTTCATCAATGGGCTCCGTACCCCGCCCCCTTCTTGAATTGTTTTTGTAAAGAGAAATGTAATTTTAATATATATTATATATATATAAAAAAATATTNCCAGGTTCATCCTTGCCAGCACACAGGGAGAGGCCATGTCTCCTAGACTGCCAGTTCCTCCCTGCAAGCAGCCACAACCAGGACCTGTGGCAGGGTTGGAGTCCATGTACAGGGTGGCTGTATGCCTGGTGCCCAGCAGGCGCTGGAGATCCCCAAGGAGCTGTATGGTGCAGCCACCTGTGAACCCCACTGATGATGGCTTCCAGGCTCTCTGGGGGCACAAAAATCTCCCTATTTGGGGCTGCTGGATTTAGTCACGTGCTGTGCCTCTCCCAGGACCAAAGCTGAAAGGCTGGGCATAGTTTTGCAAGCTCCAGGTGGACAGTGCTTTCCCATGGCCATGTCCTTGTACAGAGGACCCCCCTGCAGCAGGCCCCCCCACTGCTTGCTCCCGGCTGCCGCCTGACTCATGCCTGGGCAGGGAGCGGCAGGACCTGCGTCGCGCTCCAGCCCACGCGAGGGGCGTTGTGCAACCACATGCCACCGCGCCGCCCCAGCCAGCTGCCGGTGGGGAGGGTGAGGGGCTGGGCCCCAGGGGTGCCAAGCTAGGTGGTAGTCCTAACCAGCCCAGGTCCCCCAGATGTGCGTCAGAGCCCCTTACCTGGGTTCCCTGAGGTGCCAGCTTGCAGCAAAGCAGGAAGGAGTCTCCATGCAGCTGATGAAGAACCTTGGTGCCCAAACCCACCAGCTCCGTGAGGCCTGGTGTTCCGTGATACCCAAGATGCCCTCTGCTCTTCAGCTGGTGGCTCAGAGCCACAGATAGGATGAGTCGTGTGGCAGGAGGGGTTGTCTTGACATGGCACCCATGGCTCCGCTCATCTCTAGTCCCTTGGCACTGGCGTGGATGATACTTGGTCACATAACCTGTGTGCCATGTGCTCCCATGGTTCTGCTTGTCTCTGGTCTCCTGGCCCTCTCTGAGCGTGGGGAGGTGTGCTGGTGCTGTGCACAGGTGCTTTAGACTCTCAGTGCCTCAGTTTCCCCATCTAAGATGCAGCTCTTGCAGCATAGCAGGTATGTAAGGTGGCAGTCAATGAATCGAAGAAGGCACAACACCTTCACTTTGTTTCCCCCTTTAAGTGATCCTGGAGCTGGGCTAGGTCCCAAGAGGAAGCAAATGTCCTTGCATCAGTGGACCCAGCTGAGTGCACCTGGCCTCTGCTGCTGTTGGAGGATGACCTGCAACCCTGGGCAACGTCTGGCTCTGCCACCCATGCCAGAACAATTCCCTCCTCGGGCTGCATTTGCGTGGGCGTTTGCACTGATGGCACAGATAACCCCTGCACGCAGGTTCTGGGGGTGGCAGTGCCAGGAGTGGGGCTGAGGCAGGACCCCAAGGCAGTAGCAGGAGGCCACTCCTTCCTTCTTCCTTCTTGGCAGCAAGCCAGCCTCCGCCAGGGGTTGTGGATGAGCAGCCGAGCATGGCAGTGACCTGGCAGCAAATTGGGGGGGGGGGGGAGAAGGGGGGGCAGGACCCAGGCCTGGCCCACCCCTCCCAGAGGTGCCAGGCACCTTTGCTTCCACTTGCCATCTCACGACCTTTCCAAGTGACTTTGCACCTCTTTGGGTGCTCCCCAGGGATTAGGGACCCCTGTCTTGGGGTCTCAACTATGCGGTCATTCTAGGAAGTGCCTTAAAAATCTCCTGTGACAAGATGGCTGTCCCTCAGCAACACTGGGTCCCCACAACTGGGAGGTGGCCACCCACATGGCAGGCTTCGAGGACAGGGAGCCATCAGTGCCCCAGGCAGGACACGTGGTGTCCCCATCCCCCCCACCTTGGGGAGTGTTCACTGGTGCAAGGTGCAGCCACCCTGTTGCGTCGCTCCCCTGGGAGAGCTGCAGCCCTGTCCTTGCCACCAAACACGCACCATGGAATGTTGGAGCCGGTGGCCACTCTGGAGCTGGATGCTGTGGGGACTCTGGGTGCTGCCCGGTAAGTGCCAGGGTCACCTACCCTGCTGCTGGGCTGACTGGGCGGCAGATACTATCTGGGTGATGGGCTGAGAACAACTCTCTGGCTGCTCAAACACCCCAGGTTCCAGCCTGAGTTGCTGGCTGAGGTTTGCCCCGCTGGTGCCACAGTCTTGGCATGGTCCCCTGACCGTGGCAGGGAGAAGGGATGTTTTATGTGTCAAATGGGGTTTGTTGCCCATTGACAAGGTGCCTGTCTTGTTCTTGGCATTGATCTGGCTGTGGGTGACGGAGTGAGGACCTGACCCAGGGGCTGGGGGCACCTTCCTCACACAGCAGGGACAAGCGGTGAGGGTGGTGGGCTCCCTGTGCTGAATTAATTTCTTGTCGTGCCCTCACCTACCTGATCTGCCACCAGTGCAAGCTGCAGAGGTGGGGGAGCAGCTCCTTGCCCTAGTACCAGCCCCAGGAGACCTGGGCAGCATATCCCCCACAGCTGACAGCACCAATGAGGAGCTGCCTCTGGACCTGGGCATGTGCCAGGCCTTCCTCACCACTGTGACCACCCAGCCAGAGCCTCCCTCTCCCACTGACAGGACCACCACCTCCAAGGGCAGCCATGGCTCAGGTAAGGCTGGTAGGCGGCTGGCCGTGGGCAGGTTCCTGCCTGTTGGGGACACTGTGGGGTTGATCTAGCTGGTGCCACCTTGTCTCACTTTACAGGCAGCCTGCTGCCACAGGTGACAACCAGAGAGCTGGTCCCAGCCAGAAACGGTGGTGCACAGGGCGGGCCTCCCAGCACAGCAGGTCTCCCTGGGGATCCAGCAACTGGAGGCAGCCCCTGGGCAGGGTCAGGGGCTGGGAACTCCTCTCCAGGCACTCCTGACCACTCAGCCAACATTCCTCCAGCTCCCACCACCGCTTGGCACGGGCAGCTTCCATCCCTTATGCCAGTGGGGCACAGGATGAGTCTTGCCACAGAAGGTGCTGCTGCTAGAGATGCTACATTGTCCTTGGTGCCAGCTGTCCCCACTTCAGTGGGAACAAGAAAACCGCCATCAGGCAGCAACATTACTCCTAAGCAGGCTGCGGAAGTGCCTCAAGTGGCTATGAACAGAATGCCCGCAGAGACAGTTCTGGGAATGACCACCCCTGTGCAAGACACCACTGCAACTGAGCTGTCTATGGGTGCTGTCAGTGCACTGAGAGGTGCCCCTCCAGCACCAGGAGGTCTATCTTCACCAATGCCACGTGTCTTGCCTGCTCAACCAGTGTCTGGGACACAAGCGTCTTCTTCAGCCACTGGCAGACTGGCTGATGCCAATGGATTGGTGCAGCTAGGCAATGCCATCACTGCAGAAAGGACAGTAGGAACAACATGGACCACAGTACCTCCGCTTCTTCAGGACAAGCACAGCACAGGGACACCCCTCTCCAGCATTAGCAAGAGCTCTGCCAAGCCACATGAAAGCACTGTGCTCTTGTCCCAGGAGGTCATACCAGAGCTGGACAAGGCCACCTCATCTCTGTCTACAGGAGCCAGCATCTCTCAGGACATAGTCAACTCTGCAAAGCTGGCAGTGGCCTCAGCCGGACCCGCTGCTGGTTTCCCCAAGAGCATCCCCTCTGCAGCCACAGAGGGAGACAGGGTGGCAGCACCACTGTCTGCAGACTCCTCAAGGGCATCCTTGACAAAGGTTACCTTTTCTTCTCCCACCCTTGTCAGAGAGGCTACAGAGCCAGGGCCACATGCCTTACCCAGCGTCAGCTACAACGCCTCACAGGACCTCCCTGTGCCACCTGCACAGTCTCCTCCAGCCCGTTCATTCCAGCTCCCTGCTGCTGCTGTGCTGAGCACAGGAGAGATGCTTCCCTCCAGCCACACCAGTGCCTCTGGCACTTCTGGAGTTGGGCTGCGTGGAGCCAGTGCTGTCACCCACTCCCAGGCCACTGCACTCACTCCAGGCATGGTGGCTATGGCAATGGATATCACCACTGCAGAGTATGTCCACACCACATCATTCCCAGCTCTGGGAAGCACCAACACTAAGCTGGTGTCTGTCAGGAGTGAGCCCAGCACCAGAGCCACAGCAGGCACTACTTCCCTGAAGCTCATGGCCACCCCAGTGCACCTCATCACAAGCCTGTCCTCTCATGCTGCTTCCGACAGTTCTGGTGAATCCTTTACAGGGGATGTGCACTCAATGGGGTCTCTGCTCCTCCAGACCATCTCAGCAGGCCCTGGAGACACCACAGCAGAGGCAGCTGCAGGCAAATCCTCTCCAGCCAGACCCAGTGTGGCTACATCCTTGTCTTTCACAGGGACTGGTGAAGCAAAGCCAGACGGAGCCACTCAAGCCACTGCTGCACCAACATCCTTTGGTGTGTATGGCATCACGACTCAGCCAGCTGCCCATCCACCCTCCCTTCTTAGCGATGCTCCAGATAGTGAAGTAGAAATGGGAACAGCATCACTGTCCAGTGGCAATACCACCACAATGCTGTGGGACACCAGAGCCACCCCAGCGGCATTTGATCCCATCCACAGTCACCAGAGCCATCCCAGCCACAGTCAGCTTGGTCCCACTGCAGGCTCAGCACCCTTTGGGACTGTTGTTACTCCTGGACCTCTACCAGCCCCACTGACCCAGGCTGCACTCCAAGATGAGGCAGCTTTGGGAGCAGAGATGCAGTCACCCAGCGCTACACCAGACAGAATCTCTGTGGCACCACAAGCAGATGTCTCCCCTCTCCTGGAAGGCAGTGTCACTGCAGGGATGGCTGTGTCCTCATTCAGCATTCCCCCTGAGACAGAAGTGGGGGTGTCCCTACTGTCTCTGGCCATCTCACCACCAACAGATGCTTCAAGCGACCCTCTCCTCGATGGTAGCAGCATAGGGCAAGCAGTGAGGACAGCATCGCTGGAGCTGAACAAGGATGAGAATCCAGGTACCAATGCAGTAGGGCCAGGTCTCAACCATGTAATTGTCAGCACCAGGCCATCACCAGAACCAGCTCCCCAAAGGAGTGATGCTTCTGAAACCAGGCCTCCTTCCGATTTGCTGGCTCCCAGGAACAGCCGCTCAGCCCCACTAGCAACAGCTAACACCAGCCCAGCACTGGCCACAGCCAGCCTCTTCCCCAGTACCACCACTGGGAAGACAACTCAGGCAGTGACATCACTGCCTCCCGAAAATAAAGCTGTGCAACCAGGTGAGGACAGCTCCCAGGAAGCAGGAGATGGCAGCACCACACAGAAAGCATTAGCCTCAACTCTAGTTGTAAACGCAAGGGTGGGTGCCGTGACAGATACCCCCCACGGTGATGACACTACCCTGGAGACAGCCTCACCAGCATCACCCCCTACCACAGCTACCTTTATGCCTCAATCAACTGCTGCTGCGTGGGACCACAGCTATCGTGCTGCTGACTCCACTGTGAGCACAGACAAAAGCATGGGCTTGGACATGGGCACAGCTTCTCTCACCATCAGGAGTGGGGCTGCAGGACTGCCCCTGAGGTTGCCCACTTCTATGGCTGGGTTGGCTGAGCCAGACACTAGTGGTACCATCCCATCAACACGCTCTGCCCTGGGCAGCAAAAATCATATGGCAGTGGCTGTCATGGACATGGCGTCACCCACAGCTGTGGAGCCAATTACTGCACTTTCTCCTGGCCTCATTCACAGCACTGCAGAGCCAGATGTCACTGTGTCCCCTCCTGTCCCTGGGAACACACATCCAGTGGTGAAATCACTCTCAGTCACCTCCAGAATCACCGTCACTCATTCAGCAGTAGGAGTGAGTGATGCCAGTCTCAGTTGGGTCACAACACCCCTCTCTGTTGTCCCCAGTAGTGCCTCTTCTCCACCCAGCACCCATGTCACTGCGAGGCCATTCTCTGAGGCCACACATGCCACCCACAACATAGACTCAACAGCTCTCAGCCCAGTCACTGAAGATGAGCCCATAGCTGAGGCCACCTTGCTGGCTGATGGCCACAGAAACACACAGAAGACTACAGCTGCATCCCAGTCAGATGCCAGAGGTGCCACCACATGGACAGACAACTCCCGCTCTGAGAGTAGTGCCAAGGGTGCAGCACTCTCAGCCGGCACCAGTAGCACCCATGTGCCCACCTCAAACTCTGGTGGCACAAGCACAGCTGCAATGCCAGCCACCAGCATGTTCTCCAGCAACACTGTCCCACCAGTCACATCAGCCAGTGAGGAGACCTCCATGGTAACCAGTGCCACCACAGCCATGCCGTCTACCATTGTGAAGGCCACCATCACCAGCAGCATCCTGCCCCTGACTGTAACACACAAAGCAGGTGGAGGTAGGCAGCCTGTCCCATCACCAGCAGCACATACGACCTCGGTGTACACGACTGCTGAATACTGGGGCGTCCTTGGTCCCAGCCCTGCTGCCACAATGCCTAGATCACAGCCTGCAACAGCCTCCTCATCCCTGCTGGATGTTAGAGCAACCGGGCAGCCGGCAGATGGACAGACCTATGCTGAGCTAGCACCAAGTGCCGCTCCTCCTACAACCATCAGCACCCATGCCGTGACACAGGCAGCAAGCACGCCAGCTCCCAGCTTCTGGATGTCGACAGGATCACCTGCCTGGGAAGAGAGAACAGCCACCACTGCAGGCAGTACTGCAGCCACCACTGCAGGGAGCACCATGGCTGTCATTGCAGGGAGCAGCACTGTCAGCACTACAGGCAGCGCTGCAGGAAGCACCATGGCTGTCACTGCAACCAGCACTGCAGAGACCACCATGGCCATCACTGCAGGGAGCACAACTGCCAGCACTACAGGCAGCACCATGGCCGTCACTGCAGGCAGCACTACAGCCAGCACTGCAGCCAGCACTGCAGGGACCACCATGGCTGTCACTGTAGGCAGCACCACAGCCAGCACTGCAGGGACCACCATGGCCGTCACTGCAGGGAGCACCACAGCCAGCACTGCAGCCAGCACTACAGGCAGCACCAAGGCTATCACTGCAGGCAGCACCACAGCCAGCACTGCAGCCAGCACTGCAGGGACCACCATGGCTGTCACTGCAGGCAGCACCACAGCCAGAACTGCAGCCAGCACTGCAGGGACCACCATGGCTGTCACTGCAGGCAGCACCACAGCCAGAACTACAGGCAGCACTGCAGGGACCACCATGGCTGTCACTGCAGGCAGCACCACAGGCAGCACTGCAGGGACCACCATGGCTGTCACTGCAGGCAGCACCACAGCCAGCACTGCAGCCAGCACTGCAGGGACCACCATGGCTGTCACTGCAGCCAGCACTGCAGGGACCACCATGGCTGTCACTGCAGGCAGCACCACAGCCAGAACTGCAGCCAGCACTGCAGGGACCACCATGGCTGTCACTGCAGGCAGCACCACAGCCAGAACTACAGGCAGCACTGCAGGGACCACCATGGCTGTCACTGCAGGCAGCACCACAGCCAGCACTGCAGGGACCACCATGGCCGTCACTGCAGGCAGTACCACAGCCAGCACTGCAGACAGCACTGCAGGGACCACCATGGCTGTCACTGCAGCCAGCACTGCAGGGACCACCATGGCCGTCACTGCAGGCAGCACCACAGCCAGCACTGCAGCCAGCACTACAGGCAGCACCATGGCCGTCACTGCAGGCAGCACCACAGCCAGCACTGCAGACAGCACTGCAGAGACCACCATGGCTGTCACTGTAGGCAGCACCACAGCCAGAACTACAGGCAGCACTGCAGGGACCACCATGGCTGTCACTGCAGGCAGCACCACAGCCAGGACTGCAGGCAGCACCACAGCTGTCGCTGCAGGCAACATCACAGGCAGCCCTGCAGCTGTTGCACCTGCAGCCCCAGTAAGTCCAGCTAAGGATGTGGAAGTTCTGGCCACGGTCATGACACTGGGGAGACTACCTATGAACACCAGCCCTGCCACCACCCTGATTCCTACCTTTGGGACACAGAGACGACTGGCCACAGCACCAAGCACATCTGCCAGCACCACCACTGGCCACAGAAATCCTGCCCCTGAGCCCCCACCCACTCGTGGGCTTATCAGTAAGTAAATTTTCTTGGTTTTGAAGTAAAGATCAATCAGAGGTCCCAGTCCCGTGCTGGCTGAGAGTATGGCTCATTTGGGTGACTCATTTGCACTGCCTGTTGGGTTGCCACATTCATGGAGAAAGGTGAAATCAGATATCGGGGAGCATCCTATTCCAAATTAAAAACTGAGTTTAAAAGGGGATTACAAAGCAGCAGAGCACCAGCCCAGCCAGGGGGAGCACAGGCACAGCATCCTGGCAACGTGCAGGTGGATTTGCCCCTGTCACAGGCAGGATGGAGCAGACGTGAATGGTTTTTCGTCTTTCCGACTCATTTTCTGCTTGTGTCAGTGCCAGCAGCCTCACTCTACCCCTTTGGCGCAGAGGAAGGAGACCAAGAGTGTGTGCAGAGGACGGTGGATTTTAACTGCCCCCTGCTCATGCCAGAGATCGGGTTCCCCTTCGGGAAGTCACTGCAGGACATTCTATATGTGAGTTGCCCCCTCTCTGAGCTCTAAGGGATGTGCAGCTTCTTTGGTAGGAAAAGAAACAACACAGAAATGGAGCAGAAACCAATTTTGATCTGAACATTGGGTTGCTGGGGTTTTTTTTCCCACTTCGGGACAGCTGGTTTCTGCTCATCTGTGGAGGCTAAAAAACACCCCAGGAGCTGCCGAGGATGGCAGCAAACAGTGAGCTATTTTGATTAGTTTACAGATAATGGACAGATCGTTTTCCCACCCACGGAGAATTACGTTCCCTCCAATCCCAACCCACCTCCCCAGGGCTTCAGTGGCCGAGAGGCTTTGCCGATGGTGGCTGCTTTTTGGGATGACGCAGACTTCTCCCAGGGTGTCGGCACCACCTGGTACCAGGTCAGGACCACCAAAGATGTTCTCCTCGGGGGGCCCAGCTCCCAGCTCACCTATTTAACCCTTTCCCTTGCTAACTGGCAGGAATACTCCACCCTCAGCTCTGCCCGAGACCCTCTTATCCATAATGTGGAAGGACAGATTGAGAAATACCTGAAAAGCCCCTATGAAGCAAAATGGACCTTGAAAGTGACTTGGGAAAAGGCTCCAGCATACCCATCCTCGTGGGATGACACTCAGGTGAGCAGTGGAGGACCCAGGCTGGGGTAGGCCTGAGCTGCAGTTCTTCCATGGCTTCATGTGGGCATTTTGGGTCTCTCTGCCTCAGTCTGTGCTGCGGGGAGAGCAAGGGAAGCTTTGTGAAGGTGCTAAGGGAGAACCTTGGGTTTCTCCAGACAAACACTTACCAGGCAATCCTCACCACTGATGGGAACCGTTCCTTCGCCCTGTTGCTCTACCAGGACGGTGGGATGAAGTGGAACTACACCAAGCTGGCTGCAGGCAATGTGCTGATTGGCTTCTCCAGGTGCTGCGCACATGCGTGGCAGCTTTTTGGGATTTCTCCGTTGGGATTGTCAGAGACATTATCCTCGGCAGTCCTAGCTCACACCCCTGGAGCAGCCCTGTCCCGTTTAAACCACCTCTTCTGCAAACCCCAGCAGTTGCCCCCATGCTGCTGTATGGGGAGCAGAGAAGGGATGTGCCGCGAGGGTGACCTCAAATCTCTCTCGACACAGCGGCGATGGCTACGTCGAAAACAACGAGCTGATTGGAAAGCCACCGGCTGCCAAGTACCGGCCTGACCAGCACAGCGGTGCTGGCATTGGTAAGGCACCGGGGCACAGCCCTCGGGGCAGGCGCGGGTGGAGGGGCCAAGAGCTCTGTGCCAGGGGCGCGTCCCCTGCACACGTCTGGGACAGCGAAGCCGCTGGGCAGGGGCTGGCTCCCGAGAGCAGGGCACGGCTGTGTCGTGTGCTGCTCCGGTTTGGCACGGCCGCGCCGGCTCTAGAGGGAGCCTGCAGACCTCGTGTGAGGTCAGTGGCCGGGGACGGCTGTCCCACGGGACCTTCCTCAGCACAAGGTGAGCCCCTTGCCGAGCTGTGCTGGCCTCCGGCTGTTCCCCAGGAGTGCGCGGGCTGTGGATCTACCGGCTGGACCGGCGCTCCCGGGTGAACTACAGGCTGCGGTGCCTGGCATGGCTGGACACGGAGCCAGAGCCAGGCACCTGGAACGGCCACCTGCCACCATGTCCCTGCTCCCAGCCCCAGGCAGAGCTGGACCCCCGCTACCGCCGGAGCACAGGTGCCGAGCGTGGTCCACCAGGGTCACTGATAGAGTGAGGGGACGGCAGGGTTCCCCTTGTGCTCTGGGGGCAACCATGACTGATCCCCCCCCGCCCCCATCACCCCCTGTTCCAGGCCCGGCAGTCACCTCCGTGAAAATGCTACGTACTGCATCCCCCAGCCCTGCCGGAGCCGGGGTGCGGTGCCTGTACCAGGATGGGAGCTTGCTGGAAGGCTGGCAGGAGAGAGCATGGAGCCTCCCCATCCAGCCCACCACCGGTAAGTGACTGCTGGTGCTCCCTCACCCTAGAGCACCTCTGGCACTGAGGGCCTCTGCAGATGCCCCAACAGCCCCAGCACCTGGCTGTTCCCTCTGCAGACAGAGAGCTGGAGGCCTTCAGCTGGTGCTGCCAACGTGTGAGGAAGCCTCTGTTCTGCACCAGGTTTGCTGAGAAGAGACCAAGAGTTGGCTGTGAGGGATATGTGCCACCTGCCCCCAGTGAGTCCCCAGGGTTGCACCTGGGTACACAATAGGTGGCAAAACCATACATGAACCCCATGCATCAACCATACTTTGCAGCACCCTGGTGGGGACTACTGAGCCCAGCACAGCACCAGGAGCTGCTCTCATCTGTGCAATGACACCAGCATTTACTTTTCTTCCTCCTCCCCAAAATGACTCTGTCTTCTGTGGACCCCAGCTGGTGCCTTTGGGGACCCCCACATCACGACCTTGGATGGGCTCACCTACACCTTCAATGGTCTTGGGGACTTCGTCCTGCTGCTGGCCAGTGATTCCCAGAGCAGCTTTGTACTGCATGGGCGCACAGCCCGAACTGGCATGGCCCAGGCCACCAACTTTGTGGCCTTTGCTGCCCAGTACATCTCTACTACCACAACAACAGTAAGTAGGAGTAACCTGGGTTTCAGTCTGAGCTTCTAATGGGAGATACCCCTCTGGCAGGCTGAGCATCACCTACAAGTGGCCGGAAACCAAGGAGCATCCTCCCTCCCCTTTCTGCCACCTCGCACTACCCCACCAAAGTGCTAATAGCAGTAGGTTGGGCTAAGGCTTACAAGGCACAGCTTCAGGATCTATTGCAAGCTGGCCAGAAAGGGCCTGGAAGTCTTGCAGGAACGTAATCTGCTCCACCCTCTTTATTGCAAACCCTTCACCCTAACCACCAGTCTTCTTCAGACACACTAGCACAAGATCTGATCCCCACACCTGTTTCAGTAGGTAGATTCTCATAGTGTCACCAGAAGTAGCTACTGATAAGCGTGAAGAGGGAGTCGGAGCCTGAAACCCACTAGCACAGCTTTCCTCTGCATGCAGCATGCCAGCAGTGATGTGGGACAGTTGCTGTCCTCTTCTGTGAAACTGTCAAAACTGGAATTTAGCTCAAGCGCACCCAGAACTGGGGGAAAGCAAGAAAGAATGAGCAGAGGGGCTGACTGCAGGTTGATTTGCAGGTTGAGTGGACCTTGGGGAGCCAGGATGACATCCAAGTTCTCCTGAACAATAAAACCATCCGGTTTTCCTATTCACAAGGTGAGCAGAACATGCTGTTAAATGTATCCGGGGGTCAAGAGAGGTATTCTCATTGCACAGGGATCAGTCCTGCCTAGTATGAGGACAAACGTTCTGAGCTACATCAAACGCCTCCCACCTGCACCCTGTCTCTGGTTTGGTGAGGGTGGGTGAGGAATGCTCTCTTCCCCAAATTCAGGGGCATAACTTTAAACCCCAGCCTTTCATGGACTCCCCTGCTGTGTCCTCCTCTTGCAGACATGGATGCTGAGGTGTACTATAGCCCTGGCATCCTGCTGGTCAACTCCTCCTCCTTCATGGCTGTCTTTGATGGATCCATTGCTGTCTCCATCTCGACCACCTCCAGGATCCTCAGTGTGGTCTGCAGCCTGCCCAATCAGTATTACAACAGCACCAAGGGCCTTCTAGGTGAGAACTTCTGGCACTGCTGCAGAGCCAGGGCGCAAAGTCCCCTTCTCACCCTAAAGCAGGCTGGAAAATGCCAAGGAAACAAGCTTGTAAGGGCAGGGACCCCTGGGTGTAAACTAAACACCAGCTGGCTCCAGAGAGGAAGTCATCCCCAGCATGGGCAACTCCAGTCTTCTGGTGATGTCCCACCAGGTGTATGGGACCATGACCCCACAGATGACTTCCAGATGCCAAATGGTACCAGAATCCCTGTGAACAGCGGTGAGGAGGAGATCTACAGCTATGGGATGACCTGTAAGTGCAAGCCTGGGATTCACCTTCACTATCCATCTGTTCCTGTTCTTTCCTGCCATGCTTTGGATGGAGATATTTTGACACTTGCTTGAGAGAAATGATGCCAGGGAAGCCCTTTGGTCTGCTCATTCTTCCATGGAAATGAGCCCTAAAATATAACAAACCTTAAAACCCCAAGGCTGTATCCACGGTGTGCTCTCTTGCAGGGGCTGTGGGAGAGCACAGCCTGTTTGCTCAGCCTCCGGACTCTCTGGCAATGAGCTTCACACCCATCTTCATGTCTCAGCTGCGGCAGGAGAATGAAAGCCAGTACCAGCTGGCAGCCTCACAGTGCCGTGGCAACAAGGAGTGCATCTATGATTCACTGAGCACAGGGGATGTGTCCCTGGGCCTGGCCACCCAGAGACTTACATCTGACTTCCAGCAGAAGAAGATAACACTTAGTAAGTGGAGCAGATCCTCGACTCTGACAGAGTGTGGTTTGGTTAACTGGGCAGTGCTCTGCTCTCTCTCAAGGCTTTCTTGCTCCATGTAAGGCTGGAGAGAAGTCATCAAGGTCTCTGAGTTTCACTGCCTGGCTAGCTGGTCTCCAAGCCTGGGAGGCACCACCATGCTGTGCAACGTGTCCTTGTTTGTCCCATCTTTACTAGAAGGGACACAGAGACAAGGGATGCCCAGGCCACATAGCAAACAACAAGCTGTGTGCTGGGCTGCTTTTTCCTCAGATGCCTTCCCACCCATCATCACTGGTGATGCAACTCTCACAGCCTTCAGGACACAGAGGGTCAGGAGGCAGTACCATGCCACAGGGGTGGGCTCACGCTTTGTCCCCCACCTCTCACCAGAGCTCAACATATCAGGTGAGAAAGGATATACGGGGCAGCCAAGATGGGATGGGTGGATGCCAGCCCCTGAGTTCCTTTCCTCTGCCACCTCCTCTAACTCCCACCTCTCCCACTGGCAGAGAGTGGCATTGTGACATGGGAGCCCCATGGGACAGCCCCGCTCACCATCAATTTGGAGGCTGTTGGGTCCAACAACCTCTCTGCCCTCCTCCGACTCCACTTCACCCTTTGCAACTGCAGCAGGAGCCAGGAGTGTGACTACAGCAACACTGTCACCTTTGGGCAGTCCTCTCTGCAGGTAGTGTACTGGGAAACTTTTACAGGTGCCACACTCTGCCTGTCCCCATGCCTAGTGTTCCAGCTGTCCTCTCTGTCCACTTGTCCTCATGTCCCCTTTCCAGCTGGCAGCCTGCAGGTGTGAGGATGGCTACTCCGGTCCCTTCTGCCAGACTCCTCTGAACCCCTGCGCCCAGGGATGCTTCCCTGATGTGAGCTGCGACTCATACACAGGCTGTGGCCCCTGCCCGGCCGGCCTGACTGGCGATGGGCGGCACTGCTCAGGTGAAGAGGACTTGGCATGGCCACTGGGAACCCAGGGCACCCATAGGACCCTCACTGAGGTGTTTCTCCTGGTGCCATGTCTCATTGCCTTGGCAGATATTGATGAGTGCGCACAGGAGACAGCATGCCCAGGGAATGCCACCTGCATCAACACAGTGGGCAGCTACACTTGCACCTGCCCAGCTGACCAGGAGGGTGAGTATGGGCACCCTGGCAGACATGGCCTTTGTCCCCATCACACCCCGGGGCCTCAATAGAAGAGGGCTTCTGTGGGATCCAAACTAGGTGGAGATAATAGGAGGAAGAGCTGGGTGAGCTTTGCACCCAAGCCCTTGCTGTCCTTAGCAGAAGAGACCAGAGACAAGCTGCCTCTCATGCTCCCAGCCTGCAGATCTCATTAATCTGCTGGGAAGGAAAGCTTTTCATGTGCAGCTTTACTCCTTGAGGATGAAAAAAAAAATTCTCATCCCATCAAAGTTCAAATGCACATGCAGAGGTGGGGGGACTAAAATCAAATCCTGTTTTCAGATGGCTGTGGTTGGATTCAGGTGATGAATTTTGTTCCTTTTGTGATGCAGCAGGCTGGGATTTCACAAGGGCAAAAGGCTCCAGATGGGACAAGAAAAGGCAGGACTTTCTCCTTTGGATCTAAATTTTGTACTAGAAGTCATAATGTATTAAAAAGCATCAAAAACTTGGAAAAAAGACCTTATGGTGCAGCTGAGGACAGAGCAGTGTTCTGAAGCTCTGCCCCTCCAGCCAAGCTCATCCACTTGACCTGGGCTCCCTGACCCACAGGCAAAGGACCAGGCTGTGGCTCATTCTGCAGCTCCCACTCCTGCCCTGATGGCTACTGTGGCAATGGGGGACGCTGCCTCCTGCACCCCATCACCTGCACCCCTGCTTGCGCCTGCCCTCCAGCTTTCACCGACCAGCGCTGCCTGGTGGCAGGAGAAGATTTTCGTCCACTGCCCAGCTCAGGTGGGTGCTTGTGCCCAGTGTGGGGAATCCCAAGCCTGCTGGCCCTGGTTCTGGGATGCCAGAGCTACTGCTGCTGAATTTCCCTGCCCCTGCAGATCTCCCGCTGAGAAGCGTCCGGCTGCGAGTCAGGACACTGCAAAATGCCACTGCTGAGGAAGTCAACAGTACCGTATGTATCGCCAGAGGGGATGGGCTCAGGTAGAGCTGCACACCAGGCAGCATGGCAGCTTAGGGTGCCCGTGCACCCCCATCCCGTGGGATCCCCGGGCATCCAACAAATCTGCATGGCCAGAGGGAGGCAGTGCCAGCTGTGTGATGCTGGCCATGGCCATGTGCCAGGTCCCCAGTTCATGCACAACAGTCCACTGCAGCCCTTAGGGCTTGGCCATGGTGCCCGTGTTGCCCTTCAACTTCTCCCCATACTGGTGCTGTCTTGCTCTCCTCTAACACCCTCCTACTCTCCCCACTACAGGTCTCAACCATACTGGACTCCCTGGAGGTTAAAGCTTTCCAGAGCAATACCAACATCACCAAGATGTGAGTCAGCTGTGGAGCAGCACCATGCCCAGCCCAGGGAGCCAGCAGGGCAGGGCTGAGCATGACGCCGCAGGGTTTGGGAAGCAAAGGGTATTTTCCTCACCCCAGAGGCTGTTTCTCCATCCTTGATGCTGATAAACCCTTGGAGACATAAGCTCCATGGCACCATCCATCTCCTCCCTCATTTCTTCTCTAGCACTTCCTAAATGAGGAAACTGAGGCACGCTGCGACTCAGTCACAATGTGATGCAGCAGCGGTCTGCCGGCAGCGGTCTGTCAGCAGCGGTCTGTCAGCAGCTGTCTTTTCCCCGCAGGACAGACAGCGACGACTTCACTTTCGCTGTGGTGGCTGAGTTCGCCTATGACAGCCGTGGCACTGTCATCCGGTTCCTGAATGAGGAGCTACCAGTGGCCATCACCAGTGCCTTCAACAGGCAGCAGAGGCAGCGGGGGGCGGGCGCGCCCCTCCTCTTCCAATACTTGTACCGGGACAACGTCACCGATCTGGTGAAGCGTGAGTTGCTCCTAGCACAGAGCTGGGAAGCCCAGGAAAAGCATCCTGCTCTCCCCATTGTCCCCATCACCTTGTTCACACTGAAGTTTGGGTAAAACCATGAGGCAGGAGGGTGGGCAGTAGCCCCTACTCTAAGCATGGATCCAGCTTGGGAGATGGGGGACATGGGGGTGGTGCTGACACGTGGCCAAATCCATGTCCTCCCTCTCCAGTGCCAGTGGCTGAGCTGAGACGCTATTTCCCCTGTGATCTGTACGGCTACAAAGGCTACCAACTCCACTACGTGAGGAGTATTGGCTTCATCTGTGTCTCTCCTTGCAAGACAGGCTACTGCCAACACGGTGGCCAGTGCCAGCACCTGCCTGAAGGGCCCACATGCAGGTAACAGCAACACTGGGGAGGGATGAGGCCACCCCATATGGCTGTTTCCCTCCACACCATCACCACTGCTCCCTCTTTGTCCGCAGCTGCCTCCCCTTCTCCATCTTCTCCCCTGCCGGCAGCCGGTGTGAGCGGCTGGCCATCAGCCTTGGTGCCTTCCTTGGCATCTTGCTGGGAGCCCTGGCTCTGCTCTGCCTCCTGCTCGCCATTGCCTTCCTGGCCTTGCGCCTCCACCGCCGGCACCGCAGGTGAGCCACAGGCCAGACTCTGCAGGAAGCTGGGTGTCAGGAAGGAAAACCCTGGTGGGAAATCCATCTCCGGAAGATCCACCACTACTGAGGCTCATCTGTTGCAGGCAGGAGGAGTCTGCCCAGGGGAAGGGGCTGAGCTCAGTCATATTTTAGCATCTTCCAACCCTGCTCTGTCACCTGCTGCTCCATGGGTGTGATAATCTCAATGTGTTGGATGTGACTTTCCTTTTTTCCCCTGTGTCAAGCAATATTTGCATTTCTGCCTCATCTCCACCCAGTGCTTGGTTACAGGCAGGCTTTCTATTTGATTTGAATTTGAATACTGCACAAATTACTTCCACTGCAATTCCTCTTAGTTTGGAGCAAGAAAAAGGTGACTGCAGGGCTGGACTTTGCTCTCCTGCAGAGCAGGGAGTTAGCAGATGGCTGATGAGGTGCAAGGCTGGAGTAGAAGTACCAGCATCTCCTTCTCTCTTTCCCAGCCCTTAGTCCCAGTGTGGCATCCATGCTTGGAGGAAGCTCAGTGCCCCAGTCACCCCAGGACTGCTCAGAGCTGTCTTGCCCCTCCTGCTGGCTCTCAGCCAGCACTGGAGCTAGGGCTCTCTGAGTGTTCATTGGCACTTGTGGCAAGATGAGACAGTGTGTGTGCACAACAGCTGGGCCTTCTGCTCCTCAGACCCATCTCGCTCACACACTCAGTCACCGCTCCCCTCTGCCATCCAACCTGGGTGCCAGGGCCAGGCAGCAGCTCTCCCAGCACCCCATAACATGTCATTCTACTCCCTCCCTCCCAGGACCAAGGAGACCTTCTGGAGGCCACGGCCCTTCTCCTGTGAGTACATCCCTGCAATCCCCCCAAACCCACTTCTAATTCACCCCAGTCTTCCTCAGGCTCTGCTCATCTTCCCCCTTCCAGCTCTGACAATGACAGAAGAGCAAGAAGAGCCTATCCACCCCCACGTCCCAGAAAGACACTGGGAACCATGGCTCCAGGCCATCGACCCCTCAGCCCAGGTCTGTCTGGGGATTGTTGTACACGTAGAATCATAGAATGGTTCAGGTCCTCAAAGATCATCCGGTTCCAACTCCCACTGGAACAGGTCACCCAAGGCCTCATCCAGCCTGGCCTTGAACACCTCCAGAGAGCAGCCACAACCTCCCCGGGCAACCTGTTCAAGTGTCTCACCACTCTCACTGTAAAAAACTTCCTCCTAACATCTCATTTAAATCTCCCCTCTGCCAGTTTAAACCCATTACTCTTCATCCTGTCATTACAAGATCTTGTGAATAGTCCCTTCCCAGCCCTCCTGTAGGCCCCTTTCAGGTACTGGAACGGTCTACTATAAGGTCTCCTTGAAGCCTTCTCCAGGCTGAAGAGCCCCAACTCTCTCAGCCTGTCCTCATAGCAGAGCTGCTCCAGCCCTCTGACCATCTCCATGGCCCTCTTTTGGACTCACTCCAACAGTTCCATGTCCTTCTTGTGCTGGAGGGTGTTGGAGTGGAGGGCTGCAGGCTGGGGACTGATGCACTGGGTCTGTGCCTCAAAAATGCATCAGGGATGCTCTGGATGACACTGGGCTTTGTGCAGCTGTTTGGGGTCATAGCAAAGGTCAGAGCCCCTGCAGCACCTACATCACAGCATGTCCTGTCCTTCCTTTACAGATAAGGATCCAGAGACCCCACATCAGGTCCACAAGTCAGCCCCACCAGTAGCCCTAGCCTGGTACCTGTCCTGCCTCAGCACCTCTGAGCTCGTGGAAGAGCATCTGCTGCTGCCAACCCCACTGCCCACTTTCAGAGTCTTCAGTAATAGCATCCACATGGAGGCAGGGAGTGGTAGCTGCCTTTCAGGGTCTGGTCTTTGTGGGAAGGTTCCCTCTGGAGGAGGTGCCTTTTTTTTTTTTTAAAGAATGAATGAATGAAAAATGGGGGCTTATGTTGAATGGCCAAAGCAAGAGGATTTCACCTTCCCCTGAGGCCCTGCAGAGTCAACTAAGATAGTGCTTGAATCATAGAATCATGGAATGGTTTAGGTTGGAAGAGGCCTCAAAGATCATCTGGGTCCAACCCCTCACCATAAGCAGGGACACCTCCCACTAGATCAGGATGCTCAAGACCTCATCCGGCCTGGCCTTGAACACCTCCAGGGAGGGAGCAGCCACAACCTCCCTGGGCAACCTGTTCCAGTGCCTTGCCACCCTCACTGTGAAGAATTTCTTCCTAACATCCCGTTTAAATCTCCTCTCTGCCAATTTGAACCCATTCCCCCTTGTCTTGTCATTACAAGACCTTGTGAACAGTCCCTCCCCAACCTTCCTGTAGGCCCCCTTCAGATACTGGAAAGTTACTATGAGGTCTCTTCAAAGCCTTCTCTTCTCCAGGCTGAAAAGCCCCAACTCTTTCAGCCTGTATGCTTGCAGCAATGTGCGCCCTAGTGCAATGGAACAGTACCCAGCAGACTCAGGCAGGGCAATGCAGTTATGATAATCTGTTAGATACAAAATAGAATAAACTAAAAACTATGGCATGCTGCTGAGAAGATTGTCTGTACGCTATGGTCCGCATGAGCAGCCCTGCTTCTCTGTCACTGAAGTCTCAACTCCATGCAGGACCACCAGAAAGCTGGTCCTATCTACAGGGCCAAAGTAAAGGCAGATTTTTTGTTGCTTGATTCCTTCATTCCCTCCACAAAGCCACAAGTGCTCTCCTCAGGCACCACTTGCAGTAGCTCAGATCACGCCAGCCAGCTCTGTGATCCCCACAAACACCCCACAGCCCTTTGCTGATGCTGAAGGAAGAAGCTGTTCCAAGGAGGGTGTGTTAGACCCCCACAGACCCCAACTCCAGCCCCACTGCCCCGAAGCCTGGCTCAGGTGCAGCTTAGATGCTCACATACCCAGCACCAGATTGGAGGACAGAAGCATCCTGCAATGCCACTGTCCTTGTCCTGCTCCCACCAGTGTCTCCCACTCTGGTTAAGAAGTCAGGCTGTCACAGATCAGTGATGCTCAGACCCCCTCAGAGGCTTTATTGAACACACAAGATGTGACAGAGATTTTTTTTAAGAAAGGCAGGTGCTCTCTTGTGAACAAAAAAAAAATTTATTTTCTTCTAAAGTTTCTGATTATGGAGTTGAAGTTTGCCCTCACACACCCAGCAGAGGCATCAAGCAGACTCTGGCTAGATCCAGAGAATCATCCCTTCTCCTGGGTACAGGGTCTGGGGAGCACAAGGCAGGGATGTCTGGGGGACAGAAGTGGGGGTACAAGACAGGATGTCTATCACAGCACTCAGGGGCTCAGCCACAGGTGCAAAAACCTATTTCCTGGGTGCTAGGGAGCTTCACGAGGCAGTGCGGGAGGCACAGCAGGATGCAGGGAGCACAGGGGTGAGAGACACGGTGGGGGTACCCAGCAGCAAGGAGGTACCCAGAGGCAGGTGCTCAGATGCAGCTGGGGAAGGGCAACTAAAGCAACTGTCTCCTTGGGACAAGTCTGGGTTAGAGATGTGAACTTGTGCCAGTGAAGGCAGCTGCAGGCACTGGCTGAATGAGCTGCCCTGTGCAGTGGGCAGGGGCAAGATGTGCTGGGGGGGTGCAGGGGACAGAGGATGAGAAGGAGCAAAGGATTAGCTGTGACGCAGACCATGCTGCAGGTGTGTAACCTTCCAGTTACTCTTCCTCTCCATCTGCAAAGAAGAAATGAGAATTGTCTGACTACCTCCTCTCTGAGGCCTGGGGTGATCTGGGAGCCCCAGGAAAGTTTCCATGCAGGGGGACAGGGACAGAGGGAAGTGGCTGGTGGAGAGGAGAAACCCTGATCTCACTGACCTCTTTGCTCCTCTGAGTCACTGTCCACCTCTTCTGAGGAACCTGCTGGGGGTTGCAAGAAAGCCTCACATCAACTGACAGCACTAACCACATTAGCTGCAGTTCTCAGCCACCCCCAGTGCTGTCACTCTCAGAATGCGGTGGTGGTTATGGAGATGCCCCTCGCAGCACCATACAGCCCTGGGCACAGCACAACCTGCATGTGAGCACCCCAAAACCCTGACCAGGACTCTTGCTGCCTTAACCATGGGGTGGCTGGGACATTTTCCCTCCCAGCTCTGAGCACCAAGATGGCATCATCCAGGCAGACACAGGCTGTCAAACCCACCCTTGCCAGGTGACTGGTATCCATCACAGCCAATCTTCGGTCTCTTCTCGCTGTAGCGGGCACAGAGGTGAGCACTGCCTGCTTGGTTACAGCACCAGTCGTACAGTTTCAGCTCCTGGTCTGGAGGTAAAAGGGACAGTAAGCAGCAGAAGAGAAGAGGGAGAAAGGCTTGCTCCAGGCAGGCATGGTGCTTGCCTCAGCTTTTGGAAGGCCCACGCTCCCTCCAAGGCCAGCATCGTGTTAGGAAGCAGGTTGGCATGGAGATTAAAATTATTTACAGGCTAGAGCCTCAGCTGGGGAGTGCCAGAGCTGGCTGAACTTACCACGGTAAGGGGATGCCTGCCTGGAGGACCTCCAGTACCTCTCCTGCCGCCCCTCGATGAGCTGGCCCTGGCTGTCATACAGGCAGCGGACGCTGGCACCGTGCTGGTTGGGGGCGGCTGAATGCAGCATGGAGACACGGGCAGCCCACCAGCCTGCAACAGGGTGGCAGTGAGCGCTGGCACAGCTCTCCCCGGCCAGCACCCATCCCTTTTTTCTTTGGAGTTCTCTGCCCACCTGGCCAGAAGAGACCTCAGCCACCCTTGCAGAGGAAGGTGGAGAAGGACAAGTTGGGGATGAGGAGGGTGGGGAAGCAGCACGTCCACTTGCCTCTGCGGCTGCTCTTGAAGCGTGGATCCTGCTGCCCTTGCTGCAGGGAGCAGGGGCAGGCAGGCAGGCCCTGGCTCCACATCTGTGGCTCCTGCTGCCGCCCTGTCCATGCCAGGCACTTCAGCCGGTAGTTGACACCCACGCGGCTCTCCAGCTTGTAAATCCACAGCCCACGGAGGTCTGAGCAGAGAGAGAAACCATAAGCTGTCACCTCTGTCCCAGGGAACTGCAGGGCCCGTTTGGCCTGAGGTGAGATTCATGCTGATGCTGGAAGCTAAGCCCAACTTGACACCCCCCCACCCCAGCTGAGTGACTCATAACTAAGAGCCACCCAAGAACAGGGAAACAGGGATGAGGCTCTTGCTAAGGAAGAAAACCTCGAAACAGAGCCTTTGCACTATGAAGGGTCTATGGACAACACATCAAGAATGTTTCAGCCTCAGGGCACAGCTGGTACCCAAGGAAAACATTACACGTGCTTGGAGGGGACAGCCTGGTCTCAGTCAACTCAGTGAGAGCCTTGCCACAGCAGCACATTGGAACAAATCCCTTCCCATTCAGCCCTTCCCCAATGCCTGAGGATCTGCTTGAATGCACGGAGCTCTGCAACACTACCTGTGTTGTAGCCCCTGGACTGATCAGGGCGATATTTAACTGCTGGAGGTCTCTTACTCAGGTCATCATTGCGGTAAAAGCCATCTCCACTGCATGCAAAGGAAAAGGGGGAAAATCAGAGGTCACTCTTCCCAGGTGGAGAGAACCCAGTCTCAGCTCAACAGGCACCCTAATCCTGAGACAGCAGGACCCCACTACACTCAGATTGCATCTCCAGGGACAGAAGGGTGAAGGCACCAGCTCCCTCAGCCTCCTGCCCCCTTTCTCCAGGGTGCACCTGGTTTCAAGTGCTGCTCTCGCTGCACTGTGGGCTGAAGTCACAGACATCTCAAGATCCCTGGAAGGAGCTTCCATGGTTTCCAGTATTTTTACAGGCAACATGGAGCAGAACCCCAGGAGCAATCATGTGCAGGCAGGCACACACACATGCCTGTGCCGCCCGCGCTTCCCGTCTCAGCCACCTTTTCCTTACCCAGCTGCAGCAAGCAGCTAATGAGCAACCCCTGGAGACATGCATGGGGAGAGATGTAATGCGAGGAGGCAGGAAGCGACTGCTCTGGCCAAGCAGCAGAAATCCCTTCCCTTGACTGGTACAAAGTTCATTAAACATCCCTTATTCCCCACTCCTTCCACCCAAACCACCAGGATGCTGAGGGCCCAGGACCACAGAGGGTTGTGTGCCTCTTACGAGCAGCGCAGCCTGGCAGGTCAGTGTGCTGTACCACAAACCAGCCACTAATGGGGCAAGTTTGGGTTGGAGACTCCCACATGTTAGGCTATGTGGGCATGCAGACTCCATCTGGGCTGCCCTCATCCTTGCAGAGGAATCCACAGGACATGGAGGGGAAGGACTAAACCAGCCAAAGCTGGGGGTGGAAAACAGCTTGGTTCATGGAGGCAGGGGCTGGGTGCTGAGTCTTCTGTACCTGGTGTAGCCAATGAGCACGTTGGTGGCAGCAAGCTTGGTGTAATCCCATTGCATGCCTCCATCCTGATAGAGCGCCAGGATGTAGGACCTGAAGCCATCAGTGGTCAGGATGGCCTGATATGTGATCGTCTAGGGAGAAGCATTGTGGACAAGTAAGCAAGTGAACAAAGCTGTTGGGTTTAAAACTAGGAGTGTGGACAAGTAAGCAAGTGAACAAAGCCATGGGGTTTAAAACTAGGAGTGTGGGTCAGTGCTCCCTAGAGAATGTCAGGGCTGAGGTCCTGATGTGCAAGTCAAAAGTAGTCTGGGCTGGTTTGCATTTTGCATGGAAAATGTGACGGTTGTACTTTGATGTTGTTCCATGAAAAGCCTCAAATTCACTCCATTTTATGCTTCTAAAGAGCAGTGTTTCTGATGTAAAATAAACCCCTACCACATTAAAGAGTCATGGAGCAGAGAGAGTTCAGTTAAAGATGTCCCCCAAAACAATCCTGGAAACCACCAAAACACGGGCACAGCCCAGTTGTTTTTGGCAGAAAATTTAAAGACTGACCTGTTCTACAAAATCAATTATTTTGAGGCACAGACAAAGAGATCACCCATATGTCTTGGCATTTTTTTTTCTGACAACTCAACAAGCCCTTGAGCTCCACCAGCCCCTTACCCTCCGGGTGTCTGTCCGTGCTGTGTAGGCAGGAGCTTTCTCCCAGGTAATCTTCAGGGTCCAGACTGCGGAGTAGGAAGACCTCAGGTAGCGCCGAACCTTCTCTTCCACATCACGGACAAATGGAGGCTTGGCTGTGTTAAGGGTGAGGAACTCCTGCAGATTGGGTACATCCACATCTGTGTTAGATCCCAGTGGGGTGAAGACAGGTCTAAGCTGGAGCCATGCATGGAACATTGCATCTAAAGGTTCAGACCTTTAGATTTGGATGGCTCAAGAGATGACACGCATAGAGCCAACAACTTTTAGATTTGGCCCAGAAAAGAGAAACACTGCTCAAGGTCTCCATCAATCACATCTCAAGAGGCATCCACAGAATAGCTGATGATTTTATCATCAAAAGGTGTTTCATGCAACCATGCACCTGAGTGACTTCATTTACCTGGTAAAATGTTGTGCCAACACCTCTGGAGAAGTCAGCATTGTCCCAAAACACAGCAATCATGGGAACATCCTCATGGCCATTGAAGCCACTGGGAGGAGGATTGGGGTATGTGAAGATGTTGTTGTCTGAGGCTGGGAAAATTATTTGTCCATTGTCTGTAAACTGAACAGAGAGATGCCTCCATCAGGCGAGGACAGGACCAGTGGGACACCCTGACATGAAGCTGGCAGCCCTCCCATTTCCAAGCCCACTTTGGGCAATGCCCAAGGAAGGCCACCACTGAAATGTCCGTGAAGTCACTTCTTTCTGCAAACAGTAGCCCCCACAGAGGTCCCAGCCCAGGCACCTGGCCCCCAGTTCCTCCCCCAGGGTTTGGGGGAACAGCCACTTGCCAGACAGCAAATCAAGCTAAGGTAGACTTACGTAGAGAGAGTCACGCAGGGTTTTCCCAAATGGGAATCCAGTCTCAGGCTTGAAAAGTGGAGAATTAAAATCCACCTTCCTCTCCACGTACTCTCGATCATTTTCCCTCGCTCCATACCTGTAGAGGGGCACAGCTGCAGCTGGAAAAGAAAATAAACAAATAAAAAAAGAAGCCAACTTACAACAAAGCCTTTGGTCTGTGCCAAAAACTCAAAGAGAAGAAATTATTCTTTCCAAAGGGACAAAGCCTGGTCAGCAGGAGATGGGGGGACACTGCCAAGAGCCACCTGAGACAACCTGCATGTCACCTTCCTTTGCAGGAGCTTTCTCCCACCCCTTTCACTGCCTTACAGCCGATCTAAAACCATTGTGGTGGCCTTTGTGATCACTGTTCCCTCCTGCTCCAGTCTTCTTGGTGCACCACGGTGAAGGGCTGCTCTTAGAATGGGAATAACATTGCATGGGACTGTGGTAGGAGGACAGCAGGGAATTAAACACCCACAGCCCTTTCTAGAGACGTTTACCATCTCCAGCTCCCTATTTATGTCTGTTAAATAAAACAACGCACTTGGTGAGGCTCAGTCTGCCGAAAATGCAAGCTCATGTGCAGGAGCTCCTCATTGTGCATCTTCCCCATGGGTCCTGGCCCCACTGCCACCTCAGTCTGTGGGTCACCCCTGAAGGTCACCCGGGATGATCCATCAGGAAGGAGGTCGTATACGCTCTCCCACCGAGGCCGCCACATGAGCATCACGTACCTGTGGGGCTGGGCAGTGGGGTCGGGGCGGCCACTGGCGCTCTTGGTGGAGCTGGAAACATGGGGGACGATGAACGGGAGATGGCAGTGGCTGCTCCTGGCCTGGTGAACACTTCCCTGGCCCCAGGGAGTTGGGCTGGCAGCGCCGGCACGGCAGTGGCTGGGCTGCAGGACACAGCTGGGCGTGCGGTGGTTGGGAGCTTCCCCTGTGCTCCCCCCTGGCCTAGGAAGGCTGTGGCAGGGCTTGCCCCATCTGTGGCAGGAGCTCCCTTTGGCGGGGTAGTCAGCTCTCCGCCCAAGAACAGCTGCGGGGCAGCGGGTGACAAGCTACCAGCAGGTCTTGGCCCTGAGGTCTTTGACTGTGGGCTGCCAGCAGTGATCCCGGTTGCAGGAAGGCCAAGGAGCCCTGCATCCCCGCCCAGCTGGGAGCCACTGGGAGTCTCCACGCTTGCCCCAGCTCCAGCGGTGCTGGGAAGGAGCCGAACCACGTCCCCTTGCCTTGCTATTGCTCCAGGGAGCACAGCACTCGCTTCCCCTGGCACAGGGCTGTCAGCATCCCCGGAGGGGACTCCAGGGCTTGCCGGCTGGCGTGGAGCCAGGGGCCGGGTAGGTTCCCCCAGCACAGCAGTCCCCAGCTCTCCCCTTCCCTCTGCAGAGGACCCTGCTACGGACTGACGTGCTGAGAAGGGAGCGGGCAGCCCAGGGCTGGCAGAGGTCCCCACCGCGGCCGCGTCTCTCTGGGGAGCAGAAGGCAGTGCTGGGGCAGTGCCGGGGGACACGGGGACGTGGGGAAATGCATCTCCTGAAGGTGCCGGCATTCCTGAGGCCACTTTGTCTTCAAGAGACCGTGTCTGAGCAGCTCCAGCATCTCCTGCCAACCCACCCGGTGTCCCTGGCACCAGGGGTCCGCTCTCACTCTGGCTGCTGGGGGAAGAGTGGGGGCCCCCGCTGGCTTCAAGCGCTGAGCTCAGCCCACGCCCGGGAAGCGGCAGAGGTGCAGCGAGCGAGGAGGCTGTGCTGTCAGAGACACTGCTGCCAGCTGGAGTCACTGGGGCCAGGGGCTGCGTCTCCTGAGGGGAGGCATTCGCCTTTCTTCCTGATGAGATCTGAATGATGCCTCCCGTGCTTTCTCCCAGGCTGGCACCAGGGGAAGGTCCCCCGTTAACCGAGGCTCCTCCAGGCAGACCCACCACATTGGCTTGGCTCAGTTTTGCATCCGAAAGTCCAAGACTGGTGCCACTCTGGATGCCAGGGGTCAAAACAAGGGATTGCTCAGGGCCAGCAGCCTCCAAGCTTGTGCTCAAGCCACTGCCAGCTCCACCAACTCCATTAGTGGTATCACCAACTGTCCCAGATGTTGAAGACCTCTCTGTAGATGTGGAAGAAGATACAGACTGCAACACAACTCCTTTTTCTCCATCAAGGGTTCCTGAAACAGGCACTCCTTGTCCAGAAGTCGCCTGAGACTGTCCCAGGGACCCTCCATCACCTGGGACTTCACCTGCCCCTGCAGCAGGAAAGGCCCCAGGCCCAGCACCCAGAGAAGGCTGCAGAGTTCCAGGAGCACTGACTGCTCCCGTGAGGGTACCTGAACTGTCTGGATTCGAAAGGGAGGATGATGCAACCACACCACTGGGAGAGGCAGCACCAGACGAGGAACCTGCACCAGGTAGCTGATCGATCCCAGCTGCAATCCTGCTGCCTGCAGTGGAGCTCAGGGATGGCTCAAACCTGATCCCGGTGCTTGCTTCTCCCAGTACCTGCACTGCATTGCTGTCTCCATGCCCCTCTGCTGCTGGCAGTCCCAGGTTTGTGCCAAACTGGTCCCCAAGGACAGATGACAAGGCTTCTGCTGGTCCAGAAGCTGCTGAGCCACTGCCTGGTTCATTTGCTTCAGAGACACCTGCTCCCTGAGAAGCACCAACTGCTGTCTGCCATGGCTGTGGTCTCTCAAGGCTTGGAGATATAGATGCTCCTGGTGCAGCACTGAGGTCAGAGTTGGCTGGTGTTTCCACTCCAGACACAGCCCCTGAGGGTGGGTAAGCAGCCCCAGGAGCACTGGCAGACTCACTAGGCAGGCCCTCTGGTCCTCCAGTCCCTGAGAGATCAGCCTGCAGCCCAGCACCATTGGGAGGTGCAAGACCAGGTGGAGACACTTGTCCTAATCCCCATACTGCTTCTGTTCCATCCCCAGGAGCTGATGGAGGGGACAGTCCAGCATTCACCAAAGCTCCTGCTCCTCCAGCTGGCAGCTCTCCAGTGTTAGTGGGATCCTGCTGAGAGCTGATGGCTGAAGGGCTTGTGTCACTCTGGGTATCTGCATAGGGATTGCTATTCCCTGGACCTTCTGCCTGTGCTGTGTCCCCTTCACCCTGAGCCCCCTGACCCTGGACCCCAGCAGTGGGTGGTGCCAGTCCCTCAGGTGCAAAAGATGATGGGTTGGAGGCATCTGAAGCTGAACTCAAGTCTGTGCCAGGTCCATTGTCTCCCTGAGAAGCA
>VWZI01010405.1:1159631-1202816 GCA_013396835.1 Psilopogon haemacephalus
TCTGGTCCTCCAGTCCCTCAGAGATCAGCCTGCAGTCCAGCACCATTGGGAGGTGCAAGACCAGGTGTAGACACTTGTCCTAATCCCGATGTTGCTCCCATTCCATCCCCAGAAGCTGATGAAGGGGACAGTCCAGCATTCACCAAAGCTCCTGCTCCTCCAGCTGGCAGCTCTCCAGTGTTAGTGGGATCCTGCTGAGAGCTGATGGCTGAAGGGCTTGTGTCGCTTTGGGTATCTGCAGAGAGATTTCCATCTGCTGCACCCTGATCTTGGACCCTGGCAGTGGGCGTTGCCAGTCCCTCAAGTGCAAAAGATGATGAGTTGGAGGTCTCTGAAGCTGAATTCAAGTCTGTGCCAGGTCCCTGGGAAGCACCAACTGCTGTCCCCCATGGCTGTGACCCCTCCAGAGATGGAGACACTGGCGCTCTTGGTGCAGCACTGAGGTCAGGGCTTGCTGCTGTCTCTGCTCCAGACACAGCCCCTGCGGGTGGGTAAGCAGCCCCAGGAGCACTGGCAGACTCACTAGGCAGGCCCTCTGGTCCTCCAGTCCCTGAGAGATCAGCCTGCAGCCCAGCACCATTGGGAGGTGCAAGACCAGGTGGAGACACTTGTCCTAATCCCCATACTGCTTCTGTTCCATCCCCAGGAGCTGATGGAGGGGACAGTCCAGCATTCACCAAAGCTCCTGCTCCTCCAGCTGGCAGCTCTCCAGTGTTCGTGGGATCCTGCTGAGAGCTGATGGCTGAAGGGGTTGTGTCACTCTGGGTATCTGCATAGGGATTGCTATTCCCTGGACCTTCTGCCTGTGCTGTGTCCCCTTCACCCTGAGCCCCCTGACCCTGGACCCCAGCAGTGGGTGGTGCCAGTCCCTCAGGTGCAAAAGATGATGGGTTGGAGGCATCTGAAGCTGAACTCAAGTCTGTGCCAGGTCCATTGTCTCCCTGAGAAGCACCAGCTGCTGTCCCCCATGGCTGTGATCCCTCCAGAGATGGAGACAGTGGTGCTCCTGGTGCAGCACTGAGGTCAGGACTGGTTGGTGTCTCTGCTCCATACACAGCCCCTGAGGGTGGGTAAGCAGCCCCAGGAGCACCGGCAGACTCACTAGGCAGGCCCTCTGGTCCTCCAGTCCCTGAGAGATCAGCCTGCAGTCCAGCACCATTGGGAGGTGCAAGACCAGGTGGAGACACTTGTCCTAATCCCGATGTTGCTCCCATTCCATCCCCAGAAGCTGATGAAGGGGACAGTCCAGCATTCACCAAAGCTCCTGCTCCTCCAGCTGGCAGCTCTCCAGTGTTAGTGGGATCCTGCTGAGAGCTGATGGCTGAAGGGCTTGTGTCACTTTGGGCATCTGCAGAGAGATTTCCATCTGCTGCACCCTGATCTTGGACCCTGGCAGTGGGCGTTGCCAGTCCCTCAAGTGCAAAAGATGATGAGTTGGAGGTCTCTGAAGCTGAATTCAAGTCTGTGCCAGGTCCCTGGGAAGCACCAACTGCTGTCCCCCATGGCTGTGACCCCTCCAGAGATGGAGACACTGGCGCTCTTGGTGCAGCACTGAGGTCAGGGCTTGCTGCTGTCTCTGCTCCAGACACAGCCCCTGCGGGTGGGTAAGCAGCCCCAGGAGCACTGGCAGACTCACTAGGCAGGCCCTCTGGTCCTCCAGTCCCTGAGAGATCAGCCTGCAGCCCAGCACCATTGGGAGGTGCAAGACCAGGTGGAGACACTTGTCCTAATCCCCATACTGCTTCTGTTCCATTCCCAGGAGCTGATGAAGGGGACAGTCCAGCATTCACCAAAGCTCCTGCTCCTCCAGCTGGCAGCTCTCCAGTGTTAGTGGGATCCTGCTGAGAGCTGATGGCTGAAGGGCTTGTGTCACTCTGGGTATCTGCATAGGGATTGCTATTCCCTGGACCTTCTGCCTGTGCTGTGTCCCCTTCACCCTGAGCCCCCTGACCCTGGACCCCAGCAGTGGGTGGTGCCAGTCCCTCAGGTGCAAAAAATGATGGGTTGGAGGCATCTGAAGCTGAACTCAAGTCTGTGCCAGGTCCATTGTCTCCCTGAGAAGCACCAGCTGCTGTCCCCCATGGCTGTGATCCCTCCAGAGATGGAGACAGTGGTGCTCCTGGTGCAGCACCGAGGTCAGGGCTGGTTGGTGTCTCTGTGCCATCAACAGCAGACAGGGTGTTGGTCCCAGCCACTGAGGGTGGGTATATAACCGCAGGAACACTGGAAGTGTCTGTAGGGGACGGCAGAAGTTGTTGTTCTCCTGTGGGGACCTGCCATGAGGTAGGCTGTAGGGAAGGTCTGGCCAGACCCACAGCCCCCAGATCCCCTCTGGGCAGTGCAGTGGCTGGGACTAGGAGATTTGTACCGCTCTGTGCTTCAGTGGGAGCACTTGGGGCCAACAGTGAGGTGGCCTTATCTTCTGCTGCCTCGGTTGCTGCGGGTCCCACGCTGACTGCAGGTGACAGGGCTGAAGCAGGAGGCTCTGATGACACCCCAGGACCTCCCTGTTCATTCACATCACCACTTTTGTTTGGTGCCAGTGAAGCAGCTGGGCTCAGCATTGCCTGGCCAGGGAGGAGGGAGTGCTCCCCTGGGTTTTCCACTGCTCCTGACACCATCAGGCTCTCCGGAGGCAGGTGGGATGAGTTGGCTCTGCTGAATTCATCGTTTACTGCATTTCTCACATTTTCAGACACTGAATCCAAGGGACTTTCCTCAGCAGCCCTTTCTCCTGTTGGCTCTGGGGTGATACTCGTGGCACTGCTCACCGCCCCATCCTGCTGGGTTGTAAGCAACCCAGGGCTTGGGGTCAAGAAGTTGTCTCTGGCATCACTTTGGATATCCAATGGCAGGGTTACACCTTCCTCAGCTGCTCCTATGGCTGTGTCCAGGTCTTGGCTTGGCAACACAGTGACGCTGGCATCCACAGGGCTGCCAGCAGTTGGCTGTGCAACCCAAGCAGCTGTCAGTGGAAGGGTGGTGGGGAAGGACATGGTGCTGGTGGTGAGGTCTAGATCTTCTGTTCCTTCTCTAGTCACAGCTGTGAGGATGTCGTCCTTCACATCTGCAAAGAAAGGGGTGGTCCCCAGTGGGGAATTGGGGGTGGCCCAAATTATGTCAAGGTCTGCTTCTGGGATAACGGTGAGGTGCTGTGTGGAGATGGCAGGAGTGGTCGTGGCTGCAGCAGGGGCAGCAGAACCCCTCTCGATATCCTGAGAGGTGTTCAGAGGCTTGGTCACATTTGTCAAAGCTGGTGCTATGGTGCCATACTCGCTTGTCACTGTCACTGAAGAATTCAGCTCGATCCCAGGAGAAGATGTTGAGATTGACAGGCTCCCAGCAAAGATGCTCTCAGCTGTCTCAGCATCTGCTGCTGCAGTGGTCGTCTTCACAGTCCCCATCACCAGGGCACCGGGCCACTCCCTCTCACTCTCTTCTGCGACAGCAGCTGTCCCCTCGGCAAATGGCCCCTCGGTAGTGACTGGGACAGCAGCAGCCTCAAGCCCTGCAGAGAAGCACAAAGAAGCAAAGCATTACACTGCATGCAGGAACCAGCAGCCTGCTTGGCTCCATGGTGCATCTGCCACTGCTGAGCATCAGGAAACTCCTATCCCTTCTTAAACCCTACTGCCTTGTCCTGCAGACTTACAAGGCTCTGATTTAAGGGCTAAGGAGTGCACCCTGGGCTGCCTTAGGCACAGCACAGAACCTTTTACATCCCTAGCGTCAGCAGCCACGGCTGAGAAAGGACAATACTCATCACAGGTCAGGGAGAGGCACTGGTGCCAGCATGCAGGTAAAGGCAACCACTGCAACTGGGAATGTTACTGCTTGGCCACTGGGAAGAGCTGGGGCCCAGAAAGCCTAGTTCATAGCCTCAGGGGTGTCTGTGAAGCTCTGCTGCCTGAGGACAGCCCTCAGTCCTCTTTGCAGGGACAGCCCTGAACACAGTAGCTTCTGCAGAGCCTAAGGGGGTGCTTGCGCTTTGTCACCTTTTGAGTGTCTAAGGGGCATTTAAATACACTTTACCCAAAGGCCTGTGGCAGACATAACAGGCAGGGCTTAATGAAACATCTCCTGACTGCAAACAGTTTCTGACACACTGCAGTTACAGTGGGTACTTTAAACCTCTCCTGGGGTAGGATCTTGGCTTCTCCTGCCCCAATCCTGCTTGCCTCTGTCTGGGTGCAGACACTGGGGGTTCCTTGCCCATGGAGGGAATACTCAAGAGCTACTAGGATCAAACTCTGCTTATGGCTCTCTCCTGCTGCCAAAATCCTGCCCCACATCCAGAAGCTTGTCTGAAAGAAGACACCACTCCACATCCCAGGCTTTTCTCCCAACACGCACTGGCACCCATGGGTGATGTTTCACTCAGTCTTATTTTTAGGAGAGGCATGTGGGCTCTGGGGAGACCAAGTCACCATTGTTGGCTCCAGCAGGAGCCAGGCAGATCTGCTGACACTTGGCTTTAGGTGGCTGCAATTAAGGGATATGAAGGGCACCCTGAGGGTGAGACCCAGCAGGGTTTCACCGCAGACTGGCAGCCCCAGTCTGCTTCCCATCCTGGTTCTCTGGTTCATCAGGTTCCCCCTGTCAAGCAGACAGATTTCCCTGCAGCAGAGGCGCCTCCAACCTCGCCACCGGCTCAGATCGTTAGCTTGTGGATAGCTTGTGTTGGAGTCATTAATAAACATCATCTCCTGTGCCAGACCAGTCCTCAAGGATCCTTGAGGACTGATCCTTCCCCCGTTTCCCCTTTTGGCAAGGCTGATTCCTCACCATCTTCCCCAGCCGAAATACGCTCTTTGCACAACCCCCCCTAGCCTGAGTTGTTCAGCTGCTTCCCTCTCCATCTCAAGAAAAATGAAGTGCATCTGCCAACAACCCCCCAGGTTAGTCTGGCACACTCCACCCCAGTAAATCCATATTTTAACTTAATTCTTCCATGCAGAGCAGGAAATGCCAGCTACCCAACAACGCCCATTAATGGGAAGCTTGTGCAAGAGGGGCTCTGGCACAGAGCACTGGTTTTCGCTCTTCCCTGGGACATGGGAGGGATAGGAGCATCCCTGGAGCCCTGCTCCACTGACTGCCTTCCCTTGGGTCTCTCGCTGGAGGTGCATATGGCTGTACGTAGGCTGCCAGGCTGGGCTCTCACTTCTCCCACAGGTCCACATCTGAAACCAGCTCCTCAGGCAGATGCCTGTCCTGTTAAACAATTTTCTAGCTTCTTGGCTGCAACGTACTGCAAGGACTACACATAGAAGGAGTTTTCAGTGCTATCAGGAAGGAAAAGCATCCCCCAGGTGTGCCTGCTGTGCCCTGCAAGAGCTTGGGTAGAACATGCAGTAGCAAAAAAGTACAGGACATACCGTGTAGAATCCATATGCAGCATCCCAGAAAGGTCGAAAGTGTCCATCCTCTGGTCCCCATGCCTCAGGCCTCTGTGCAGGCAGAGCACTGGAAAGTTCAAAGGGAAGCCAGAGCAGCAAGGATCTGCTCCCTCTGTCCCTCCCTGCCTGCCACTCCTGCAGAGCTGGAGTCCTACAGGTGCAATCCTGCTCCTACTCCCTCCTATTTATAGGCCAAAGGAGGCAGGTTGCAGCCGTTGTCCCCTCCCGCCTCGGGTGCTTTCCCTCCAACGTCTCCGTCACCATTCCCTTTCAGCCCTCCTCCTTCTAAGGGCTGGATGTCCTGTTCACCTGGGGCATGAGTTGATGGTTACCCAGAGGCCATTCTGCAGAGACTCAGTACCCCCAGGGACTTGGGCATAGATCAGTGCAGCATCCTGGACCACCAACTGGCAAAACTGATCCCGGAACAATGCAGGGCAGTACCAGCAGTGGCAGGGCAGCCACCCCACAGACTTCAAAAGACCTGCTACCCACAGCAGCCTCCTCATAGTTTCCATGGGACCTGCTCCCCACAGCAGCCACAGACCCCACATGACCTGCCTCCCATGAAGCGGAGAGGGCCGCTGAGCAGTGGTGGTGATGATGGGGCAATGCCAGCTGTTCCCACCATCCCTGTGAGGACATCATGGTCACTAAACTCAGTAGCTGAGCTGCATGTCAGTCCAGGGCAAGACAAAACACAGAAGTCCCCACTTAGCTCAAGGCTTCCCCAGGAGTAGAAGCAGGTTATAAAACAGGGAGAGGTACGGCTGGGGGCAGACCCTGGGATGCCACTTGAGCCCCCCAGCACTCAGCTGCGACTTTAAGCACTGAGGATCGCCATGCAGAGCCCCAGCATGCCCCAGTGGGGTTTTGAACCAGCACCCCTGTATGGACACAGCAGTGCTGGTGTGCTGGGAAGGGCCAAGGAAGCTCCTCTGCAAGGTGAGGCCAGCATCCCCAGAGCACAGAACAGAAGAAGAGGAAGCCCCAGACCCCCTCTCCTGCTGTGGGGATTCCGTGGGTCACTCCACTTGTATGGGAACTTCGCCTGGGTCTCCTCAAGCTTTCCCCCTTCCCATGGATAACAATTCCCACTCCCCTTGACAACGGCTGCCAGCTCCCCCTGCGAACAGCATTATGCAAATCGCCACCACTACAGGGGTTTGTAATCAGTTAAGCGCTCCTTAACAAGTAATGCCCCCAGGCAACTCCTGTAAAGCATTTATTAGGGGTGTTAGGCAGTACACAATGTCCCACCGGAGCTGGCCTCCACCGGGCAGGTGGCAGCGGCAGGGCACACCGAGTGGCACCCCGACCCACCAGTTGGGCAGCAACGGCAGGGGACGTGCCGGGGAGGCCAAGTCACGGCCAATGAAGCCCCATTCTGTTGGCCCACGCATTACCCCTGGCAGGAACAGGGCAGAGGCTTGCTCGTCCGGAACAAATGAAGGCTTGCGCCCGGGGAATGGCAGCGTGGGGGCGAAGCCGGGGGCGGGCGGTGCGTCAGGGGCAGGCGAGCGGCGCCGCTGATCGCCATCAGATCACCCAGCCAGAGACCACCTGAGCGGCCGCCACACCTGGGCAGATGGAGGATTACAGGGGTGTAAACTTGCCGTGGGAGAGTCACTCCTGTCGGAGCCGCCGGTGCCGTATCGCCCTGGAAAGCCAGCCGGACGGGGAATATGTGCTGACACCGGAGAGAGCTGCTCCGGCTGGCGTTTGAGGTGCAAAACATGCTGGGAACCACGGGGGTTGTGGCAAACGTGCTGCGCGGCATAGGCTAAAATAACACGGCTTCAGCCCACCTGACTCCTAGGTCCTGCCCATGGTCTACTTGGACCGGCATCATCCGGAGACCTCCATACCTGTGCCTCCTGCCAGTGCCTTCCCCAAAAGCCCTGTTCCCGTGCTGCTACTCCAGCAGAGTCACGAGGGTGACAAGCCAAGCTTGTCCCTCTGCTCTGGTACCAGCACACCATTCCAGAAAAGTCTGTAGCCTCCGTGGGTGTCATCTTTCACTGATCGTGCCGTATTTTTATGCTGGGAAGAGGTTTTTCCTTGATCTTCCTGCACCAGCTATACTGGAGACCAGCTGGCAAGCCACCAGCACTTATCCTTGCAGGGCTAATTGTCACTTGCAGGTGTCTCTGCAATTAGCAGTAACCAAAGCATCATATGGTCACTGGAACCCCTCAGGAGCGTGCAGACAGGGGCAATTCCATGTATCCCAGCACCATCCAGCACAGCATGGCCCAGAATGGTGCCTTATCAGCCTTCCTGGAATTAATGGGCTGGGTATTCCAGCCCTGCAGAGATCCCAGCATCTCTTACTGGCACTGCTCTGGCCTCCTGGCAAGGACATTTGGAGAGGGCTCAGAAGTGGTGGTGGTGGTGGTGAACCACGTTATCCATCAACCCTGCTGGTTCTGGATGACTTGTTAAGATGGGTGTGTTGCAACACCCTCCTGCAGGAAAGCAGGAGCCAGGCTATAGCCACTGGCAGGGGTGAAAGTGTGTGGGACACCGGAAGCAACACCTTAGTCACAAGGGACTTGAGGCACATACCTCATGATGCTGCTGGGCCCTCTGAAAGAGACAGTGCAGGGAACAGGGTCTGCGCTCTGGATAGTAAGTTACAGTGAAGAGGATGAGAAATTATTTTGGAGATGGGAAAGGGGCTGGACCTGGATCCAACCTCCCAAGTCTTCTCTAGCCAGGGGTCTGTGGCAAGTGAGCAGCCATGGGATGAAGGTGGCAATCAGCATTGTGAAGGATGGCAGGCACAGAGAGCATGGGCAGTGCCAAGAGCCTGTCAGAGCTCTGTTTCCCCAGAGCCTGGGCAGCATCCACAATACCCATGGAAGCCATATCCCACCCACCCCCCTCCCCCCCCATGTCTTTCTTTTCCTTCCTGGGCTGGGGCCATGAGAGCTCAGATGGACCGAAGCATCTCCTCCCCCCACTGCCCTCCAACCATGATAAGGGTGGAAGGCAGCTGTGCCGGCAAGGGGACAGCAAGTGCCCCGGTCACCTTTTCATCCCAGCACTTCAGGACCTTTTCCTCCCTTTGTGACGCATTTTGGCTCCATTACCCCAACCTTGGCCCCTGGCCATGTCCCAGGGCCTGAAGTTATGGATTCAACAGCTGGAGAAAGCAGCTCAGTGGGACACAGTGTGGGAGGACTCTTGGCCCAGCTCCAAGGCGTAGGCAGAGCGAGGACATCTTTCCCAGTGTATCACCAGGCATCCAGCACAGGGACCCCTTCCAGCAGGCTTTGCCTTGCTCCCCAGCTCCCTGTGCAGGTGGTAAGGGACCTTTCTTGGTGCTAACAGCTCCAACAAGCCCCTTGAAGCCAGGCAGCAAAGGAGCAACCCTGGGATGCAAGCAGTGTCCCAACTGGAGAATCCTGCTGAGCATCCTGGGCTCAGCTTCCAGCCCCAGCCCAGCTTTTGCTAGCCCCTGCAAGCCAGCAGGCACCTGAATGATCCCAGGGCATCTTTCCCCATCCTGTTTGCTGCTGACTCGTTCCCAGATGGGTGACAACTGGGGAAGACCAGGAGGTTTGTCATCCCACAGCCCCATGCACCCCCTCACAGCCCTTCCCCATGCCCAGACAGCACAGGCTGCCAGCGAGGAACAGGGTTTGGCCACAAATAACACAACAAGCAATGCAGCCATTTTGCTAATTACATCAGTTTTCAATCTCCCAGAGAGGTGACTTGCTTAGGCTAATAATTGCTTCGGCTGGATTTTATCTGGCTAATTAATCAGTTAATAAATGACTTTGCTGCAGGGGGACAGACGCTGTGGCCGTCTCTTTAGCTTGGGACTGGAAAAACACAGGGAAGGAGCACAGCCTATGGGATTTCCACGGTCTCACAGTGCACGTAGCTGCCCTGGCAGCTGTGGGGTGCCATGGGGCAGAGAGCACCAAACTGGGGACCCTCAGCCTTTTGGGGTGCTGAACTGTCCTCCAGGGTATCTTCAGGAGCCCCTGCCAAGAGGGAACAGTTCTGAGCCCGTCTCAGCTGTGAAGATTTTGGGACTCATCTGGTGTTCCTTGCTGGTACCTCTGCTAGATGCACAGCTGAAAACCAGGGCAGGCAGCTTGGAAAAATGTCATCTTTGCCACAGAAAACATGGGATTTCCCTTCGCTGCCCAGCCTGTACTTGCATGGGTGTACCTCTTTGTCAGCAGCACCGCAGGTGAGCCAGGGAGAGCTGGTGTGCTGGGCTCTGGTGTCACTCTCCACACTACAGGGCTCAGGAGCTTGGCTGGCCCCAGCATAGGGCTCAGATAGAAGAGGGGGACTCTTTTCTTCTTCTGCTTCCTTCCCAGAGCCACCCATTTTGGCTGACTTTGGACACGAGGTTGCAATGGAGCATTTTTTAAAGATCTTCACAGCTTCCCTGGGTGCAGAGGTCACCATCACCGAGCCCCTGAATGCCCTGGGCACAGCAGAACTGAGGGATCCAGGTGTCTCATCCCTCAGTCCCCAGGGTGACTTTCACAGCTGAGCCAGCTCAGCCTCAGTTGTAAACGCCCAGCACCACAGGGTCTGCCTCCTCATAGCAGCACCAGTGGGAGAGTGCCACTGTGTGAGCTGGGTCTGCTGCAGGGTGGTGGGAGGACTCAGGTCTACAGACAGGCTGTGAGAAGGAGCAGGGGCACACCAGCCCACAGGGAGCACCTGGGCTCCTCTGGGGGTGCACAGTGAAGGACAGGGGATCCCAGGTTCAAGGGGAAGCAGTACAGATTACTCCAAAGGGCTGCACTTCCATGGAGTAAGGAACTGTAGCCAAATGCTTGCCAGTCCACATCAGTGCCAGCTGGGTAAGCAGCAGCAGTCAGGTCCTCCTCTGCCCTCGCCACTCCACTGCCAAGCCAGCACACGGGAATGCTGTCTGCAGGTCCTGGCGGAGCTGGGGGGAGAGGACAATCGTCAAACCATGTCAGAGAGGGTCTCCTACCCTTGCTCCCCACCTAGAAGGGGCCTGATCCTGGACCACTTCTAACAGGGGGTCTCTCCTTCATCTGAAAGGGCTCCAAATGACATTCAGTGTGAGACCCAGATGTTCCCCTCCCACTGACTGACCCTTGCCCCACCTGGCAGGGCTGTGGCTGGCAGATGCCAAGCAGCACCCTCTTCTGGCACACCTCACCTTGGACAAGACCAGCTCCTGCACTGTGGTGTTCCCCAGGTCCAGAGGGACAGTTATCCGTAGTGACAGAAAGAGGTGAGATGCACCTAGGGACAAATAAAGTGTGTCTGGTTATTGCCCTTGAATCTTGGGCTGCACAAAAGGGGGATAGCTGAATAGCTAGGACAGACACAGGATCTGTGCCAAATTGTGTCGTGGACATCCTGCACCATCAGGAGGAAAGCCCTCCATCTGTACCCCAAACCACATGTCCCACAGAGCACAAATGCCCCTATATTGAAAGCACAGCAAAAGCAGTGGGGCTCCAAGACCCCCTGCACTCGCCTCTGGAAGCCCAAAGCCACCAGTGCATAGGGGGTAGAAATGTCTTTGGGGCACTTACTGGTGTTGTGTGTGACGGTAGGGCAAACAGGCAGGGTCGTTGGCAGATCTGTAGGGTTGCTGAGAGTAAACTCTGTGGTCTGAATTGAGTCAGTGGTGGAGGAAGAGAGCTCCGTGCCTGAGCAAAGCAACATTATGTTAACATTGCAGAAAGATGCAGGAGGATGCTGCTACAGCTGGGGAAAGACTGAGTTTAAATGAAGCCACCTACATGAAGTCACCTATAGGAAGCCACTCAAGTACAGCTCAGCATTCCCATGGGGATTTGTTAGCCTGACGATGTCCTCTTGATGCCTCATGGCTTTACCCACCTGTGGCTGTACTGGGAGTTACAGGTTCTGTCAGGGTGCCCAGAGTAGTCCCGAGGGTCAGAGTGCCACGGGTGGTCCTGGCCATGGTCCCTGCTGTCTGGCTGGAAGTGGGGCTGCTCCTGGGGAGTGTCATGCTGGTACTGGGGTCCTCTGTTGTGTCAGATGGGGTTGTTAAGGGCCCAGCTGAAGCAGCTGTCAGTGCTGGTGTGGTGGAAGGAGGTGTAGGAGGCGAGCTGTTGTCATTCCCCGTGGATGTGCTGGACCTTTCCAAGTTGGAGGCTCCTGTTGTAGGTTTGGAGGAGGAGACAATGGCTGTGGTGGTAGAGTCAGTGGTGGACAGCAGTGCTGAGGTCTCTGTGGGTGTTAGGAAGGTATACTGAGTCAAGTGAGCTGTGGCAGCGGTCCCTGTAAAGAGCTTGGAGAATAAGGTGCACAAAGGCTGGCAGTGAAAGGTTAAAGACCATGACTGTGCTGGGGACAGCACAGAAACACCACCAGCATGACTTCCCTGAGGGACATTCAGCTGTACTTCAGCCATGGAGTATCAGAAGTATAGAATCATTAAGGCTGGAAAAGAGCTCTAAGATCATCAAGTCCAAACATCAACACCACCATGCCCACTAAACCATGTTCCAAAGTGCTACGTCTACATGTTTTTAAACAGCTCCAGGGATGGCGATTCCACCACTTCCCTAGCAGCCTATTCTAATGTCTGACTACTCTTCCAGTACAGAAAATTTTCTTAATATCCGATCTAAACTTCCCTTGGTACAACTTAAGGCCATTTCCTCTTGTCTTATCACTAGTTACTTGGGAGAAGAAACCGATCCCACCTCACTCTAACTTCCTTTCAGGTGGCTGTAGAGAGCAATAAGGTCTTCCCTCATCCTCTTTTTCTCCAGACTAAACAACCACAGTTTCCTCAGCCACTCCTGGTAAGACTTGTTCTCCAGACCCTTCACCAGCATTGTTGCCCCTCTCCGAACACACTCCAGCCTGCTTGGCTCAAACATGAAGATCCTTCCACGAGTATCAGAGCAAGGCAGGCCACAACAATCCCTAGCCTGACAGAGCAGAAACAAGACACAGGCATTGCTGGTCTCAGGACAGAAACTCCTAAGACTTGTTCCACCACCTTCCCTCATTCCTGGAGGAAGTCAGACAGATTCGACTGACAGGAAGAGCCTTGCAGGAACTGGTGACCAGGAGACGGGAACTGGTGACCGAGAGACAGGCTGGAACTGCAGCAGCAACAGTTTACACAAACCTCTCTGCTGCAGATAGTCAGGAACTGATAGCGCTGGGTGTAAATAATGGGAACGGGGGAACTAGCCCCACAGAGTGGGGGCAATGAGGAAGGAATCCCAGCCTGCAGATCAGAGTGAGTTAGAGACGTGCAGTTACCCATGAAAGCTCCCGGGGGCGGGGAGGGAATTGCGTTGTGTTGGGGGATGCTGGAAGGCTGTCCTCTTTGCATGCACAGCCTCTGTGCCTGGCAGCCTGCTGTCCCTGGGGAAGCCTGGGCATCTGTGACCCTCTCCAAAAAGATACACAAAGCAGCCTGTCTGCCTGGGCCTTTGCCAAGGGGTGCCTCTGAAATTCTGGCCTTGAGATGCCAGGCTGGATTCCCTTGTGATCCCAATGCAAACCAAGTGAGTCTGAAGCTCTGCCCACATGGGGATGTGGAAAAAAGCCACGGGCTACTGGCTGCTTTCAGCCATCCTTACTAGAAAATCCCAAAGCCCCCAGCAGGCATCCCCTCCCTGAGATGATGAAAGCAGCAGCTGGTTAAATAATAATGTGAAGAAGGACAAAGGTCTGATCCCAGCCCATGCCTAGGTGGGTGCCTGCACTGAAGGGCCTCATTCTCACACAAAGAAGGAGTTGGAAGCCTAACTCTCCTTCCCCTGTAGCAAACGGCACGCACAGCATTTCACTCTCTGCACCCCACAGCTGCCTGTTGTGGGTGGAGAACCCCAGCACCCAGGAGAACAATGCTCCCCACTTACCACCCACCCCACGGAGACCACCGCATAACACTCATCCCTTACCCAGTGCAAAGCGAGGCACAGCGAGGGTCAGCAGCAGCAACAGGGGTAGCCCTCCTCTCTGCCCAGCCATGTCCAGGAAAGTGGGAGCTGATGCTTCTCTGGCAAGCAGCACTCTGAGCACTCACCACAACCCCAGCACTGGGGTTTCCAGGTCACCTTCACCCAGCAGAGGAGGAGCATCCAGGTGAATCCTTTTACTCCTCAGGTGTTGGCAGTGAAGTAGGGGTTTCCACCCAACACAGAGGCTCCCAGGGATGGATACAACGCTGATAGACATCAGCTGTATATCTGGCACCACGAGCAGCAGGCAGAGGCCACCACTGCTTCAGAGAAGGTCTCTGCTTGCCGAGGGGATGGTGACAACGCGAAAAAAAAACCCAGAAAAGCAGCCAGGCTGCCAGGGACCTCTGCACCCTGCCACGGGATGATGTTGGGTAGTGGCTCCCAGCACCAGCGCCTTCAGGAGACAACAGCCTGCTCTGAGCGCGGGGAGCTGGGAGCGAACAGGCAGCGCTCAGGAAGGGCGTGCTCCAAGCCGAGGGTTTGTCCCCTGGGCTGTCTGTACAGGCATCACTTCCCCGTGTTACAGCATGTCACGGATGAAGCGTGCTGCTGACAAACGGAGCCACTTCCTTCTTCCCGGGGTCAGGATCGAGACGAGTCGGAGGTGCCCGCAGGCCCTGGGCCAGGGTACAGGCAGATGGGCATGCTGGAAGACTGCCAGGGCACAGCTATCCTGCTGCTGTGCAGGCACGCCGGGGCGCCGCCAGGGCGCCGATGCAGGGAGGGCATTGCTGAGGTACGGGCACTCTGCTGGGCTTCTCTCACGCTGTCAACATTAGGCCAGGGTACTGGTACTTTGTCAGGATACAGTTGCTCTACCGGGGTACCTGGACACCAGGGGCACTGCCGGGAGGCATATGCATGGCAGGGGCACAGGGTCAGGGTACAGCTTCAATGTCAGCTATAGGTACGCGCGGAAGGACGTTGCCAGGGTACAAGTATAGCCTCAAGGTAAAAAGTCTGGGAAACACCACCACTGCTAGGACACAAGCATCCAGGGAGGGGCACTGCTAGAGAGAGCTGTCTGGGGGTACTGCTGATGTATAGTCACACTCCTAGGGTGCAGCCACAGTGTTGGGCTACAGTCAGGTAGTCAGGGAACAGCCAGGATGGTCACATGCCTGAGGTACAGTCGCGCCGATGTAGTACAGCCACACTGCTGTGCTACATTCAAATAATCTGGCAACAAGCAAGGTACAGTCACACTCCTAGGGAACTGCCATACAGGCATGGGACAGCTGGGGTACAGCCACAGTCCTGGGGTACAGTCACACTCCTGGGGAACTGCCATACTACTGGACTACAGCCACACAGGCAGGGGACAGCTGGGGTACAGTCACACTCCTAGGGAACTGCCACACGGGCAGGGGACAGCTGGGGTACAGTCACACTCCTAGGGAACTGCCACACGGGCTGGGGACAGCTGGGGTACAGTCACACTCCTAGGGAACTGCCACACGGGCAGGGGACAGCTGGGGTACGGCCGCACTCCTGGGGAAGTGCCACACGGGCAGGGGACAGCTGGGGTACGGCCGCACTCCTGGGGAAGTGCCACGCAGGCAGGGGACAGCTGGGGTACGGCCGGACTCCTGGGGAAGTGCCACACAGGCAGGGGACAGCTGGGGTACAGCCGCAGCAGCGCGGTGACTCCTCGGCCCCGCCCCTGCCGGCTGCCCCCACCCCTCCCGCGTCGCTTTCCCCGCCCCGCTCGGCGCTCGGTGCAGCTATTCCCGTTCGTGCTGGGCACGGGAGCTGCGCTCACCGGCGGCCGTCTCGAAGGCTGCCAGGATGGTGGCACCAGGGCCGGTCCCGACCGGCTGGCTGGGTGCGGGGGTGCTCTCCGGGACCTCCGTGCTCGTAACGGTGTGCGGCGGAGTCGCGGAGGACTCGTCCGAAGCGGCGGTCTGTGCCGCGGCAGTGGGAGAAGAGGCGCTGCCGGACCCTGGCCGTGTGCTGTCGAGCGGCTCAGTCACGGCTGGCCCTCGGTGGGTGCTAGTGCCAAGGGTGGTGTCCACCCAGGGCGAGGGGAGAAAAGCAGAGGTCGGGGCAGGCGGCGGGCTCGTTTCCGTTCCAGATGAGCTAAGAGACAGAGCCGTGCTGGTCCCCGCAGACGTGACGATGGTCGTCACAGCAGCACAGTCGGTTGTCGTGACCATGAGAGTCGGAGTTGGGGTGCCAGTGGTGAGCCCCAGCCCTGTTGGGGTGAGCTTAGGCTTCACCGTGGTGCTGGCAGGAGACCCAGAAGTGCTGTGGGCTGTGCTGCCCCTTGCCTGTGGGGTCGTGGTGATGGAGGTTGCCGGGCTGCTCCTCGGGGGTGTGACACCACTGGCATCCGTCAGCTGCTCTGGAGTTTCAGAGCTGAAGGAAGGGATGGTGGCCGTCGTGGTGGAGTCAGTGGTAGGCAGCATTGCTGCGGTCTCTGTGAATGTCAAGAAGGTAGGGAGAGTTGGAGAAATGATCACTGTTACATCTGTGGTGGTGGTCCTTGCAAAGAGGTGGAAGAATAAGGTGCTCAAGGAATGGCAGTGAAAGGCTGAGACCGTGGCTGTGCTGGGGATAGGGCAACACAGCACTACCAGAATGACCTCCTGGAGCTATGCACGAGCTATGGACCATCAGCAGTAGGGATGAACCACCCTCCATAGATCAAACACATGGATACCCTAAATGGCAACATGATCACCAACAAGGCAGGGCATGTAAATCCCCCAGCCTGATAAAACAGGAACAACCCATGGGCACCTGTCTCAGGGCAGAAATTGCCACAGACACCAGTGCTAAGACCTGTTCCACCACCTTCACCCATACCTGGAAGAAGTCAAACAAACCTGTCTGAAGGGAAGAGCCTTGCAGGAACTGGTGGCCATGAAATGGTAACTGGTCACCATGAGGTGGGCTGGAACCACAGCAGCAGCAGTTCACACAAGCCTCACTGCTGCAGACAGTCAGGAACTGATAGCACTGGATGCAATTAATGGGAGCAGGGGAACCAGCCCCACAGAGTGGGGCAAGAGAGGTACAAATCCCAGCTCAGGAGCATGTCTTTACAAATGTGCAGTGACCCATGAAAGCTCAGGGTGGGGGTTGAGGGATGCAGGAGGAGGGGACATTGCTGTAGCTTGAGACTTGCAGGAGGTGCAAGCTTCAGGTTTACTCCCTATTCACAACTCAGCACTTGCTCTTGCTTTGTGTCAACTGCCAACATCAGGGTATCATTTGCAGTTTTCCAGGCACACAACGTCCAGGTGATACCATCATCCAGGCAGGGCCATTTGGTGCTCCTAGGCAGGCCATAGCAAAGGCAACAAGCTAAGGTTCAGCAAGGGGGTCAAGCTGAGACCCAGGACTCCTCTGCCCGGATGGAGACACAAGTGAGAGGCAAAAGAAATAAACCAAAGTGCATCACTCCTGTCTTGCGAAAAGCAGCCTTGTTTGTTCAGTGGGAAAGGGCTGAGATGTCAGAGAGTGAACAGCACCCACAATGTTTCACCTCTATGGGTGAAGCCACCCGAGGGCCACCCACCATCCTGGGGATGCTCCCCAATCACCACCCACCCCATGAACAGCACCACATCCCACTTAGCCCTTACCCAGCGTGAGATCCAGCACGTCAAGGCTCAGCAGCAACAGAGAAAAAAGCAGCCCAGCTCCTCTCTGCCCAGCCATGTCCAGAGCCAGCATCTCCACTGCTCACCTGGGGACAGGGCTCTGAACCCGGGGGACGGGGCGAGGGGATGGTGCTAGTGGGAAGTGAGACTGCCGAGTGACGGCTGAAGGTGGCTGAAGACGCTTCCTCGTTCCAGGAGGCAGGGAGGGGTGGCACCGGCGGGCACCGCCACCCCTCCCTGGAGCCGGTGTTTCGTCGATACTGGCGCGCTGGAGCCATGGGCTCAGCCCCGGCCCTAGTGCGCAGGGGTCGGGACCGGGCGCTGTCACCACGCCCCCTCGGGGGAGGACCCCCCCATCGGCACGCCCCAGCTTGTGTAACAGCGGGAAAGGCGCATGGCTGCCGGGTAGGCAGGCACTGGCGAGCCGTCACTAGGACCGGCTGGGCTCGGCACGGCACTGACATCTCTACGCACTGGGAGAGGACCGGGGACCAGGGCGGACAGGGTAGCAGCATCTCGCAGGTTTCAGGACTGGACTGGGCATCGGGGACAGGGAGCGGCCCAAGGACCGGGATCAGCAGGGTACCCGCATCCCCTGGTATCTGGAGCGACCGGAGGCGGGCATGGGCAGCGCTCCGGGAGCTCATCGTCGTCCTGTTTTCCCTCACAGCTGCTCCGCGCTATCCTGAGGATGCGGCGGGGGCTCGGGAAGCGCAAGGCCGAGGCCGCGGGGGCTCCACACGTGTCTCGGAAGAAGGAGGAAAAGGAGGCGGTTCAGGAGGCCTGGAGGAGGGTGGCCCCGTCCGTGCGAGAGTTCAAGTACAACAAAAAGCGGGTTCGCTTGGTCTCGCAGGGCTCAGATCTGAAGGAGGACGCCCAATGCATCCTTTACTGGATGTTCCGGGACCAGCGTGTGCAAGGTGTGAACCAGCTGGTGGAGTAGACCAGGAAGCAGTTTCTATGGGTGACAGAAGCCCTGGTCCCTTCCCATGGTGGGCGCTGGAGCTGGTCTGCCCTCTGCAGGGGATGATTTGGGGGATTCCTTTTGTGAAACTCCCATTTTCATCCCCTCAACAAAGCATCCTCTCCCAACTCTGCCGCTTGTGCTTCCTCTGCAGATAACTGGGCTTTCCTCTACGCCCAGCGCCTGGCTCTCAAACAGGAACTGCCCCTGCGTGTCTGCTTTTGCCTGGTCCCCAAATTCCTGGATGCCACCATCCGCCACTACAGTTTCATGCTGAAGGGCCTGCAGGAGGTGGCCAAGGTATAGATGCTGCATGGATATCCACACTGGGTTGAACCAGTCTCTGGGAGAAGCAGGGAGGCAGATCCATGTCTTCGGCAGATGGTGGTGGGATGTGGACTGCAGAGGCATGAATCATTACATAACCTTTTCCTCCTCATTGCAGGAGTGTGCAGAGCTGAACATCCCCTTCCACTTGCTGTTGGGCTATGCCAAGGATGTGCTGCCCACTTTTGTAGTGGAGCATGGTGTGGGTGGGCTGGTGACGGACTTCTGCCCCCTCCGCCTTCCTCGGCAGTGGGTGGAGGATGTCAGAGAGAGGTTGCCAGAAGATGTGCCTTTTGCCCAGGTGGGTGCTCACACTCTGGGAAGGGAAAACTCTGGCTGATGAGCCATGGGAGAAATGTGTCTCCTGTGTTTCATGTCTGAAGAGGTGTGCTGGAGTGACCTGAGCAGGGAATATGAGTACCATGTCATAGGGACAGTTTGCTTTTCCTTGCTCATACCCTCCATGGTTTTGCTTCTTAGGTTGATGCCCACAACATTGTGCCCTGCTGGGTTGCTTCCCCCAAGCAGGAGTACAGCGCCAGGACCATCCGGGGCAAGATCCACGCTCAACTCCCTGAGTTCCTCACTGAGTTTCCTCCCATCATTCGTCACCCATATACCTCCTCCTGCTTGGCACAGGTATCAGAAGGAAACACCTCCACATCCACTTGTGGCCAGGCCCAGTTTCACAGCTACTTTGTGATTCTGGGAGAGTATGGCATAGAATGGAAACAGTGACCTGTCTAAGGTCACATGCAGGTGGTGTGGAGATGGGGAAGCCCTGGGGAAGGGAGGTTCCCACTTCATTCTTTCAATCCCCACATCTCTGCTATGCAGGGCTGGTTAAGAGGAAAAGGCTGGCATGAGCTGGGGACACATCCACAGGGCATATCACTCGGGCAGCCCTAGCTGAAAAACATCTGTAAATGTGCTTACACTGCTTGGTGGCTTCCCAGCCCATCTCTTGGGAGGTCTGTTATTCCAGCCTGCAGGTGGACCGCACCGTAAAGGAGGTGGAGTGGGCAACCCCTGGCACAGCTGCAGGGCTGGCTGTGCTGCAGTCTTTCATTGCAGAGAGGCTGAAATCCTTTGGCTCCCACCGGAACGACCCCAACAAGGCAGCACTCAGCAACCTGTCCCCATGGTTCCACTTCGGTGAGCATCCCCAGGCTTCTCATTTTGCAGCAGGACCAAGCACAGTAGCTTGGACTGGCAGCCTGATTTGTACCCTCCCCATGTCCCCAGGCCAGGTTTCCACCCAGAGAGCCATCCTGGAGGTGCAGAAGCACCGGGGCAAGTACAAGGAGTCAGTGGATGCTTTTGTGGAGGAGGCTGTGGTGCGTCGGGAGCTGGCTGAAAATTTCTGCTATTACAATGAGAACTACGACAGTGTGCAAGGTAGCGTCCTGGATTGCGTGGGCAATGCTGTACACCAGCCTGGTACCCAACTTGTCGTCCTGACTTGGCAATCCCATTTCTGCTAGAAGGGTGGTGGGAGCACTAACATGCCATCATTCCGTACCTTTTGGAGGTAGGACAGGAGTTGGTGAATGCTCTCTTCAAGTCTGGTGACTGGGGCATGGTGCCCTCAATAGCCTGGTTTTCCATCCATTCCATAGGGCTCTGTAGGAGCAGGTTGCTCAGCACGGCTCCTTAGATATCTCTCTTGCTCACAGGTGCCTATGACTGGGCACAAACTACCCTGAAGCTGCACATTAAAGACAAGAGGCCTTTCCTCTACAAGTTAGAGGAGCTGGAGCATGGGACTACACATGACCCACTCTGGAATGCTGCCCAGGTAGTGCACCATATCTCACCTACAAAATACTGAGCCTTTTAGTGAGGAGAAGAGGTGAGCTGGCACAGACTGACCCCTGTGGCTGTCCTTTTCCCCCCAGCTCCAAATGGTCCAAGAGGGCAAAATGCACGGCTTCCTGCGGATGTACTGGGCCAAGAAGATCCTGGAGTGGACTCGCTCCCCTGAGGAGGCCCTGCAGTTCGCAATCTACCTCAACGACCGCTATGAGCTGGATGGAAGGGACCCCAATGGATACGTAGGTAAGCTGCAGGATGGGGATAGAGTGGGGAGGTGTCTTATCACTGATGGCCAAGGCCACAGTGAGATAGGCGAGCGCTCATTGCAGGCAACTCAGGCCATTCTCCAGCCTGCCCTACTTAGCACCCACATCCTACTTGCTCTCTGGATGCCTCTGAGCAAAGAGAGCTGATGCTCCATGCCCATGCTTGGCAGGTTGCCTCTGGTCTATCTGTGGCATACACGACCAGGGCTGGCCAGAGCGGGCCATCTTCGGGAAGATTCGCTACATGAACTATGCCGGCTGCAAGCGCAAGTTCGACGTGGGCCAGTTTGAGCGTCGTTATGCCCCCCGCACGCTCTCCCAGTGACAGGCAGAGCATGTTTTGAGAGTGCTTGTACCCCCACTCTGCTGGGTGCAAGGCTTGCCTTTGCCAAGATGCCAGCTCGCACTTTATACCCCATCCAGGGATTATCTGGGCACTGCTGGAGGGCATGCTGTAACAGCACCAAGCCCCAGGGCTTTGCAGGTCTCTTTTCTCTGCCCTTACCCCCTGCTCAAACTGCTCTGGCGAGGCAGCTGCCAGACCACAACAAGATCATGCAGGACCCTCCTGTCATCATGGTTTTGCTGGTGCCTGTAAAAGCCCAGCCCATCTTCAGCATGCCCATGCCTGCCAGAAACTTTTTCTACAACCACCATACTCAGGAGTAAGTCTAAGTCACCACAGCTGCTGCTAACCACAGCTTACATTTAGGCTGAGCAGAGCTTTTCTGGGGAAACCCCTCCAAAGACTGTCTTCTCATGCTGTGCTGCCTGCAAGGAAGCCCTGCTTTGCTCTGTGCAGAGCCAGTGCTTTGCTGCACTTGTACATTCATCCATCAACAGCTGTTTTAAAGTTTGCAGTTCATATCTCCTGTGTCCATGGTGTTTATGGGGTGATGCTCGGCCCTGCTGCGAGGGAGAGCCAGACTACATGTACCAGGGATGCAAGCAGGGATAGGGAAGCCATGGCCCTGGGCCTCTCTGCCAGCAGCAAATCCAGGCTTTAGGAAGGAGACAGGCATTACACAAAGCCCCTTACTCAGTAGGTACACAGAGTACCTTCTGCTCTGAGCCCAGTGGGCAGTTTGAAAAGGCGAGGCCACAAAAGAGATTAGTCAAGGGGTGGTGACAATAACTCCCTCCCAGTGACAGCTGACAATGCATTACCAGTTGCAGCAGTTGTGACCCCTGCCATCAGCTTGTGCATTCTGCTCCTTCCCTGCAGCCACTGCAGCACTGACACCCTTGGGGTGATACACAGTGTTACCCCACCTGAAATGATGCCACAACACAACCAAGCCCATTAAGTCAGTTTATTAGGGACGGCGTTTTTGTTGCTATGCTGTGCAATAGTCCTGTAGGGAGGGCTCCAGTTGGTGGCCAGGGCAGCCCCTTGCTCTCCCTTGCGGAGAGCTTGCTGCCTTAACTAGTCCCAGTGTTCTTTGTAGTGGTCAGTGTCGGGCAGCAGTGTCAGTGCTGGGCAGAACTCTGCCCTGGAGATCTTTGCTGGGTTTGCAGGTCCTGCTGCTTCCAGGCAAAGTCCACAGCAAAGGACGGAAACCACAAATGAGCCAAAATCCCTTCCCTCTTCTCTGTACTCAGTGCTTCTAGAAAGGGACATGAGCAGCCTCTCAGATGCTGTCCCATGACATTAAAGTGCTTCAAACAAAACAGGGTGGATGGAGGTGTGCTGGGGAGACAGCTCCGGGGAAAGGGGTGCCAGCTCTGGGCAGTAGGAGGGCTTGGCTTGGGGACAGGCAAGAACAAGGAGGACCAGCATCTGACAGCCCCAGTGCTTACAGGCAGAAAGCAAGCAGGAGAGCAGCTGATCCCAAGGGGAAAATAAGAAGAAGCAAGACAGGAGGAAGCAAAAACGCCAGGGAAGTGAGGGGGAAGTTAAATCCCATTTTGTGGGCTAGACCTGGCTTTGTCAGGATGCTGCAGAGCAGGAAACAGATGCTGCTGTGCACCATCCTGGCCCACATCAGTGAGGCCTGCAGCCACCTCTTCTGGTACCAGCCTCTCCCCGACCTCGACCCCGCCAGTCTCACAAGGACAGTCCACAAGAGGTCACATTCCAGCCACAAGCCAGGGCATGCTACAAGAACCATTGCCCCTTAGATGCCTTCTGCTCCGCGGTCCCCCAACACCCTTTTCGCACGTACACGGGCCACATCGTCCTTCCAAACACCCCACACCCCACTCATGCTAAGGTGTTGCTGGACACTCACCTGTGCCATGGCCTAAAGTATCCCCTGGTGACACAGAGACACTTCTTCGACTGACCTAGTCCCAGAGCAAAAAGCTCACGTTGTGCTGCCAGGCCTGACCCTGTGGAGCTACCAGTTTTGTCAGGCAGCTCTGCACTGGCATGGGACCAACCTTTTATGTGCACCCCAGTGCCAAACCCCTCTTCATATGCCCTCTTCCCGGGCCTGGCTGCCTGGCCACCTGCTGCATCACAGCTAAAAAACCTCAAGGCTTTGCCTGGCTCAGAGACCCCTCACATAAGGGGAGCAGGAGATCTGCTGGGACAGGAGACACCTAGCAAATGCCTTTTCCATCCATGGGTGAGGAACCAGGAGCAGGACAGCCCTGGAGGTTTCATACAGGTGAGTCCCAAGCAGATCATGTGTCTGCTAAAGAGGCATTTCAAGCAGCAACTCCTTGGCAAGGGGAACACATAGTTAAAAAAAAAACAAACAAACCACAAAGAACTGCATTAAAAAAATAAAATCAAATCCAGCAGATTAAAAAAAAAAAAACAAACTAGAAAATCAGCCTAAAAGGACAAACCAAGACAGAGGCTTGGGGTATGCGGTCAGAGGGTTAAGCCTTCACCTGCATCCCAATAGGTCTCAGGTAGAAAGCAGCTTCACACAAGGCAGATCCTGAGGCCAGTGGAGTGAGGGCCCATGTCATCCTTAGAGGAGGACATTTCTCCCATGAGAGGAATGACCAGCAGCATGAGGAGGAAGAGGAGTTGGAAGCCTCAATTACTGCATCCCCATGGGGATCTCCTGCCAAAAGCCCAGCAGCACTGGGCTGCAGGCAGAGGACAAGGAAAGCAACTCAGCACAGACAGCATGGGAAGGTGAGGCATAAATCTGGCATTTTCACCACTGCCACCTCCTCTGCTCTGATGCTGGGGTGAGAGCAACTGCTCTCTGGCAGTGTCCCAAGCCAGAATTGGGAAAGGAAGCTGTTGAATGTACAACCAACCCCAACCTCCACCCTCCCTTCATGTACACAGCCCCCAGCAGCAGGACAGAGTATCAGAGGACTCAAGAGCCAACTCCAACTCCAAGAAGCTGATGTGGCCAGAACTTCCCAGTATCCAGCTGATGATCAGAAAGTGCCAACCACTTTCCAAGAAACCCCACCAAGGAGCAGGAAATGGGAACAGGCAGCAAAGCCTTGTCTGGTCAGCTTGGAAAATGTCCTTGTTTCACTTGCAGAAGAGGCAGAAACAGCCATCTTTCCCCAAAGGCACTGGGGAGCGTGAGCAGTACCTGGAGCAGACCTGGATGCTGGAAGCTGCCTCCTCCCCAGCTCAGCCCTACTGCACAGGGGAGAACAGATCCCTTTGAGACAGCACTCCAGGCCTCCTGACAGTCCTCATCTCCAGTCTGCGTGGCTCAGGTTCTGGTGACAAGTGCCAGACATAAATAAACCCACGATCTGCTCCTCTGCTGCAGCATGCTCATGTAGCTGCCACCACCTCTGTCTGCTCCAGCTCGTCTTCGTAGTCTGAGACATAGGACTCCATGCTCAACTTGGCCAGCAGCTCTCTCCGGGCCTGCAGCCGCTCACAGCGGGGACAGTGGCTGGATTTGAAGCAGGATTTGTGGTAGCAGGCTTTGCATTCTATGGGGGAGAGCACGTATGAGAGCTGGCAGAGGCTGACGTAAGATGCCTGACTCTGCACTCCAGGGGCTTGTCCAAAAGGATGTTCCAATCCAAAGCCATGGCAGAACAAGCCCCAGAAGTGGGGGTCCAGCACCATTCTGGAAGCAGCAGGAAGTCATGCTGCAGAGTCCCTGCACTGGCTTGAAACACCTTTGGGAGAGCAGGTGTGAGGTTTCCTGCTCTGCAGAAGGTCCCTCCCCAAATTTTCTTCATTTTCCAAGAAAATAGTAGCTCTGCCCCAAGTTTCTTTCTGGCACTGCTGCCAAATCAAGGCTTGCATGCTGTCAAAGAGTCATTTCAAGCCAGTTCACAGGTTGGTCTTAAGCTACAGGGACAAGTGCTGCTTGGCCATTAGTACTGGCCATTATCAAGGATGACTCCTGACAGGGCCTGGGGACTTCTTGGCAGGCAGGATGCACACACAGACAAAATGTTCAGGCTTTCCTTGCTCTACAAGGTCAGCTCCAGCTATCCAAATAGGAGCAAGAGAGCTGCAGCCTATCCTGTAGTCACAGTAGAAGGGAAGCCAAGGCTCCCAGACACCAAATCATTGCAGTCACAACCCAACTGCCCGCTGCCACCCAGAGAAGCAACATGCAGTGTGGTCAGGAAGGGACCTACATGCTCCACCATGCCAGCAGCTCTCACCAAACACCATCATAATGCTGATCTGCTGCTGTGATAATTGTGTGGCAGACACAGGCCATGCACAGTCTCACTGGTCTGGCTGGCTCTGGCTTTGTCCCTCTCACTAGCACAAATGCCAAAATGGAGGCAGACTTTGGTTGCCCCGGGGTCTGTCCTTTCCCTGTTTCTTTCCATCTCACCTTCACATGTCCTGCACTTGTTGAGCTCAAAAGGGAAGATGATGTCACTCTCATTCTGGCAGAACTCGCAGATGAAGCCTTTGGCCTGGCACAACTGGAAGGAGAAAAGGTTCAGGGAAAGCAGCTAAATGCTCGCCTCCCTAGCAAGTGGAGCAAGAGGTAGAGCAGGACATGGTGCCCTGCTCAAACCATGTAGTACAGCCCCTTCCCAGCAAGGAGCACATCAAGGCATAACTGGCATGTGTAGGAGAGCCAAAATGGAGTAACAAACATTCCAGATGTGCTGGGTAGGATTTCTGTGGAGCAAGCAGGCAGGAGCAGCTATCACTTAATCAGTTAATTACCAAATTAGCCTGCTCTCAAGGGTGTGGAGCCATGCAGGAGGCAGGAGAGGAGGTCTTACCATGCACTTCTCAACGTGCAGGATGCCTGCCTTCAGGAGCTCTGTCAGGCGAGGCACCAGGTCCCCCTTCTTCGTGGCACTCAGATCGCTCAGTGAGTAGAGGTGCAAATCCTCTGTCAAGTGCCCAGGCACTGCATCAAAGGCATCGAGGAGGCTGCCAAGGACAGAGAAAACAGAGCTCAGTGCAAAGCAACCCACTAAGTCCCATCCCTGCACCGCTTCCACTTTCTCTCCCACTCCATTTCCCTCTGCCCCTGTTGCCCATTGCCCAGACTGCACAGATCCCCACTGCAACTTGCCACAGGACAGGACAAGAGCTTTATCCCACAGCCCAGGACTCACTCTTTAGCTAGCCGGCACGTCTTAAACATGTTCTTCATGTGGAAAAGCTGGATTCGCAGCAGCTGGAGAGGAAGAGGGGACACCAGAATCAGAACACAGAGCACAGCCCTTGTCCAAGCAGGTCTGTCCTATTTCCTGCACTGATGAAACAACTGCTGCTCCCTTGCCACCAAAATGTTTACACCACGCGGGGCAAAGCAAGCACAACCATTGTCACATGCTCCAGCAGATAAAGCAAAGCCCAGCTGGACACCAGGCAGAAATTTATTTTGAAATTCCTGCGTTACTGGACAAAGAACAAGACATAAAGGGAAAGCCATAGCGATGAGGCTTTAAGCCTCAAATCCACAGCTATCTGCTTCTCCCTGGCTTCCCTGGAATGCAGCTTGCCCATCTCACTCAGGAAGGTGTGGAAAGGGTCTTACCCACACTTGGTTGAGAGACTTCACTTTCCGGTAGAGGGCAGGATTAATATCCTGCACATTAAAGAGCGGGTCGCTCCAGATCTTGCTCAGCAGGTCTTTGGAGAAGTTGCTCACGCAGTACTTGCTGAAGTCCCACTTGCGCAGGATGCGGCTGGGAATGACCATCTGGGCATTCTCATGGCAGCACTGGCAGAAATACTTCCCCAGGTACTCGCAGTATCGCAGCCGCTTGATGTAATCTGGCCAAACCCAGGCAGACAGAGAGGTCACTTGAGGCACAAGCTCTGCCCAAACACACTGGACACCCAATCCTGCTCAGCGCTTCCAACAAGCAGGGCAGTTTGCTTTGCTGCTGTCTCTTCCAGCCCCAGAGTGCTCAACACTGGCAGGCCTCCTGCCAATCTCAGAGGCTTTTGGGACCACAGTGCACTTTCATCTACCTACACATTCAGGAAAAGTGGCTGGGCTAAGATTTCTGCAGATGTACCTACAGCAGAACCTGTCGGGAGCCTTAGGACTCCAAGAGACGACTTTGCCTTACAAGAGCTAATATCTCCAAAGGAGAAGGTGGCTCCTCTTTGTCTCCACCTGCTCCACGATCTTCTAAAGAAGGCTCCTCTGTGGGCCACGCACACCAATGCACAGGCACAGCTGGCAAAGGTAGTGTGCCATATAAAGCTGAGCTGAGCTTTGCCACTACCTGCCTACTATGTGTCTTCCCACTTGTATGCAGGTTCTGCCCCACTCTGCAGCTGCCCTGCTCTGCAGGGTCCTAGCACTTACCAGGGTCAGTTCGGATGCCACAGCCTGCACATCGGTAATTCTGCTTGGCCACAGCCACCTTCCTCCTGCTCAGAGACAAAAAATGTGCGTAAGTCCAGCCCAGAGGGCATCTGGCATAGCTCTGGATGGCAGAGATGGCCACATGCTTTGCCACTTGAGTGTGGAGAGAAAATCCAAGGGGAAAAGCCTTGTTGTGCCCTGGTACACACCAAAGGCACTGGTGTCAGGCACTGGCTTGATCTCATAGCACCAGCTGTGATGGTGACCATTGCAGATTTACCAGGCTCAGAGCAGAGAAGCGATCAAGTGGGAAGGACAAGATAACCAGCATTAGTTTTGATGGCAAAATGTTGGAAAGGGCAGGTCCCAGGGAGCCCTCAGCTGCACAGGCCCTTACGTTGGGGCTGGATGAACGTTGAAGATGATCTGTGGTCGCGGTGGGGCCCACTCCAGATTTCCACGCACCCGAATCCTCAGCTTGTAGATGTCAGCATGTTCGCCATCATCAGGAGAGATGGGCAGAGAGTCGGGGATGGGCAGGAGCTGGGAGAGGCAGGCAAAAGCATCAGATCCCTGCCTGCTACCCTGAAGGCAATGCACCTCACTGGCCTGACAGAAAACTACAGCTGCAACTCTCTGGAAAAATGCCAGGCACTGAGCTGCTGCTCCAGCTGAACAGGGGCTGGAGAAGGGATGTCCTTGGGAATCCAGGCACTCTGCCGTATGAGGCTGAGGTGGCAGAGTCCTGCTCTGCTGCACCCATCTCCAGAGCCCAGACAAAACCCCTCCTCCAGCTCCACAAAAGGATTACCAGGACTAGCAAAGCCCCTCGGCAGTGGGCAGAAGCCAGGGGTTGAGGGAAGAGCAAATGCAATTGGTGACTGGGGATTCACATCCCTACCTTTTGTGGAGCGTCGTGCTCAGGAACCAGCCACTCCAATTCAGAGGCAGCTGGGAGCTGCATGCCCTCAAACTGCTTCAGCAAGCCCATGGCCACAGCCTCCGCCGAGTTGGAATTGAGGAAGGAGTGGGATCTAGATAGCAAAGGGCGTGGTTAGTACTGGGGCTCACAGCTGTGTCGCCCTCACGACCCAGTGCTGGTCCCAGCTCAAGCCAAAGACTCTCCCTTCAGCTTTACTACCTTATTTCTGCACTGCTGCACAGATTTAAAGTGGATGGATTTCTGTCTTTGCAGCTGCTCCCAGGCAAAGCTAGCTAATGGCACAGCAACTGTTTAGAAAGGCAGGCAAGACAAACTTTGCAAATGTGCCTGTTTGCAGGGGAAGATGCAAAGCAAGAGACAGTGTCTGTGTAAGCTAGAAGTAACTTCTCTCCTAGTACAAACAGACCCACACTGCCAAGCAAGGACACAGCTTTGTATCACCCAATGAGCGAAGGTGTCCCTGTATCCCAAAAGGGGTTTGCTTTCAGAGCACTAACAGAGCAGGTTGTCACTCACCTCCCCACAGCCCCCACCTCTCTGCCCCAGAGTGGTACCAAGAAAAGACTGAGCATTTCAGGGTTAAGCTGCAACTGTACTGCACAGTCTGTGGGCAGTGATCTGTGCCAGCAGTTCTACCTCTGAGTGACAGCCCAGCAGCAAGGGTTGGAGAAAAGGTGGCAGTACCATATAGCCTAACAAGCCACCTCTGCTGAGAGGGGAGGAGGCAGGGGAGGCTCAGAGCCAGCTGAAAGCCAGCAGCTGGTCCAGATGCTCTGGGTTGTGCCAGCTTGTCTCCCCAGCCTCTTACCTACTAGGAGGTGTGGGCACCTCTCCTGACTCCAGACCATATTGTATGTACCTCACATTAATATTTTGATCATCCCAGGTGCTGCTGTCCTTTAAGACTAGAACTCAGTGCCCCACTAAGTAAGGGGAGGGAGGTCCACTCCAGTGCAAACCAGCAGCTGGTGCATGTGGAAGAACAGAGTTGGGCAGGAAGAGGAACTCGGTACCAAAATATCTTGCCACAAGTTGAAGACGTACATGGACTCTGAGGAGAGAAAGGACTTCCTGTTGGAGTCTGGGTTCCTCTTGATGTCTGCATCTGAATCACAAACAGACAAGGTGAACGGATGGGGCAGGGCTGGGGATCAAAGCTTCACTTTAAAACTCATCACGTGAACTACAGCAGGAATTTCTACCAGTGGCACTAAGCAGCAAGGAGAGGTGAGGTCTAATCAAGCCAATTATCAGTTATAAGGGAAGGACGTGGTGGGAAGCTGTCAAAACAGTGAGCCTGGGGCATGGGGAAACAAGTAGCTCCTGGTAGAGGTCACACACCAAGACCTAGCAGTGGCACTTCCTGAAACAACACACACAGAAGCTAGGAGGGCAGGAGAGCAAGGTTAGCAAGAAGGTTTAGTAGGTCTCTACATACAGTATAGGTGCTGCAGAGGATCTGCAATGGGATGCAGAGCCCTCGTCTCTACTTGACCACAGCCCATGTGATCAGGTGGGTGGCCAGCCACAGTCTGTCATTGACTGCACAGCCAGGGCTGGCAGCCTAAGCCCAGCACTCCGGAGACATGTCAGCATCCATGCAGCAGCCTCCCTCCACCTCTGCATCAGCTTCCCAACAGCCCTAGGCTGCCTATCATCCCTCCTTGGTGTCAGCCTCAGGTACCAGGTAGCACCCAGTGGTACCGTCATTCTTTCACTCCGGCAGGTTAAACCCTGACAAGGAATTAACCACAAGAGTGGAAAGACCTTGAGACAGAAGCCTCTTCCAACAGTACAAGGCAGGCAGGAGCCCTGCTTCATTTCAGACAGATTGCCCAAAAAGGGAAGGGGGACACACCAGGCGAAAGTACTACAGGTCAGGATAGGAAAGAGGCCAGTGCCACAACCTCTCCTGGTTTGTACCTCTGGGGAGCTCTAGGAATGGAGTCTGCAGTGACCACACCATCCTTAAGCACAGGCTGTCAGTGTCCCAGACCCAGCGCTAGGCTAGGGGAGGCAGAGCTGTGAATTCCAGCTCCTCCAACCCAAGCAGACCAGCTACACAAACTTGCACAGAAACCCATCCAATCCTGGCCAGGAATAAACCATATTCCAAGGCCAAAGCAATCACAGCCCAGCTGAGCAAAGGCCACCCTATGAGCCATCACTCTCCTGGATGAGCAGGGCTGCCCTGGCAGCAAGGGGTGTAAGTCCCTATCCTGCCCACAAATTTAGAGACTCATGCTAGTGGAGATCTGCATGGATGCTTGACCCTCCTCCTTTGACATCCATTGCTAGAAACAGGCACAGAATGCAGCCTAATGCTAAGGAACACACATATCTACATCCTATGAATGGACCTGGAGCTGCAGAATGCAGGGAATTCAGGCAGATGTAGCCTCCTGACCACGCAGGACACCAGCCAGACATACCTGCTGTACTCTGGTACGTTTGGTGCTGCGCAGGAAGGTGCTGAATGGTCCTACACTACAATGAACGCAAGCAGCCAGCAGGGCACACATGGCAGAGTGTGGGCCGAGTGTTATAGGGAGACAGAGCCAGAAGGTTCAGGCACTGGCACTGGCTCAGGGGTGGCAGAGGGAACCAAATCTCACACCAGGCTCCTGCAGAGACTAGCAGTGGGATCCTGCCACCACTTGCTTCCCAACCTTCACTGCAGACACTCCCTAAAAGTTGTGAATCCTGTCACTAGGTGGAATAGTCCTCAGGAGGCTTGTGAGCAGCCCCTAGACCCACGGACATCACCCAAGCCCCTATATGTCTGCTTGAGGCCAGGATGAAATGCCCCACTCTGGATTAAACCTCTGGGCTGTAAAGAAATGACAGGGCAGGACTGAATGGGAAGCTCCAAGAGACAGCAGGAGCAACGTACTGATGCTGAACACCTTACAGGAGCTCATCACTGCCCATGTAGGCTGTTCTGCTACAGCGAATGGAGCACACGAAGGTTATTTAAACATGGCCAGCAGACCAGAAGCATTATTCAGTAGTATTGTAAACAATAAAAACACCAAGCGAGAGCCGGCTGTGTCTGATTCCAAGGCCTCCAGGGTGAATAAGCTGTGCCCTCTCTCTCTCACTGCTTCTCCCTCCAGGTTTGCTTTCTGGAAGGATTCAAATCAAGTCTGAGCAGGAAGGGTTGGCCATGGTTTGTATCAAAGCTGTCAGGCCAGCTCTACCAAGCCAAGCAAGAAAATACTCCCCAAGGCACCTGGGATGGAGGCTTGGTCCCACATTGTAGACTAAGCGCTCGGACAGCATGGGCTCAGCTTTCAGTAGCCACAGAGCTACAAAGCTGTGCCATCAGCCAGCCAAACCCTATGCTAGGTAAGACAGGTCCTCACCAGAGCAGGCACACTTGCTATATCCAAAATACTGTGTGACAAAACACCCTGAGGGATGGAGCTCACGGCAGTGCTTCTCTTCCTCCTCCCTGCTCCATCCTGACATAGCTTTTCTTGATGACATCTGTTCACAATTCCCAAACCAGGCAGATTTCAGAGAAGTGTGCACATGCACACACACACCTTGCACACACGCACGCGTGCCTGCAGGGTACTACCTGAGAACAAGGAAGCCATTGACACTGAGAGGCCATTCTTGGACATTTGAATCAGGTTAGATCCATCGTTACCATCTGCATAACACGGTGATGACAAAACAGTTGACTTCAGTGCTTCAGCCAGGCCAAACACAAAGGGCATAATACAAGAGCAGCACTTGCATGACAGAAGCCCAGAGCTGAATTCACACACCACGCTGTGGGCTTCAAAGCTGAGACCAAAGTCTAGCCCTCAAGGACTGAAAGGAGGACTTTGCTGTAAACAGCCAACAGCTGAAGGCTGGACTGCTCCATCTTCTTTTTAAAGTCAGTGAAATGGAGGATGAACATCTCTCTAAAGGCAAGGAACACCCAGGGACCCAGAGAGGTCTCCTGTGGGCAATAAGCTCAGCTACCCAAGCTGCCAGGAGCAAAGAGTACAGGTATTACAGCACCCACCACCGCCACTCAAGAGTCAAGTGGTCAGAGCTATGGCTTCCTCTGCCTGAGGAGAAGGAGAGTAGGACAGCAGCTCTCCCACTTCTTTCTAGTTGTAGCAGCAGCAACGTGGACTAGAGAATGAAATGGAAGCCACCTTCCAGCCAGAGACAATGAATGCTAGAGGGGTTACAGAGGACTTCAAAAGAAAGTCATGCCACCGCGTGAGGGAAACTGGTTGCTCTGCTCACGCTCAGAATTCAGCCATTTGTTTGGGAAATGCCATGCTGAAGGACAGAGGGACAAGCCCTTCTTCAGCAGGACTCACCTCAACCACACCAAGGAGAGATCTGTCTCTATGCAAGAAGCTGACACTACTTGCCATTCCCTCCTACCTTGGATCTCATATTCTTCCACATCCTCCACAGAGCCAGAGTCAGAGAGCCGCATGGAGCCATGGGAGCTGAACTGGGACTCGCTGTCTGTTGCCACAAGACCTGAGAGAAATGCAACACAGGCAGGCCATCAATGGAAGTGGTCTGAAGGGTCACCGATAGCTAAGGGAGAAGTTGATAGCCATGTATGGCCAGGGCAGGGAGGGATGGAGGTCAAGGATAGAAAACACTATGGGTTCAAAATGACATCACGTTCCCTAATGTGGCCTCAGCAATGCACAAGTGTCACCAGTCTACAGCATCAGTCTCATTAGGGTGTTCCAGAGCAGCAGAGTTTCACAAATCTCTGCATCACCTTGGTGGCAATACGATTGTTTCCCACAAACAGGGAAGAAGGCAGGATGCTATAAGGACAGACAACAGACAGCAAACCCACATCCCACTAGCTGATGAGTCCAAAACTTGTCACCCACTGTCTGAGCCCATCTCCTGGCAGGTAGGGAACAGGTGCTTGGTACGGATCTGCTGGCGTCGAATGCGAATCTTTTGTTTGAGCTCCTGGATCTCCTTGTCACTGTCCTCCTCCTCCTCCTCCAGCTGCCGGCTCATCATATTGCATTTCATCAGCTCAATGGCAGCAATCAGGGACTCTGAGATGCTGAAGTGGGCATTCTCCTGCAAGGCAAGAGCAAAAGTATTCAAGGCCGTACCATGAGGAAACTAGGAAGACTTGGTAAAACCTTGTTCCCTACCTATTACAGGAAAGAGTTTATTACTCATGGAAGGTGGCAGAAAGATCTTAATCCCTGTTGACCCTATGAAACCTGACCTATGAGAGTCTAGAAACTAAAGCCTTCTTGAGCTCCAGAACACTCACAAAACACAAGGGGCACACTATGAAGATGTGTAACACATCTGCCACAGAAGTCAGCACATGCCCCTAAGGAGCACTACATGTTGCAAAGCTGCTGTGTATATGCTGGATGGGCAGATGCTGGCCACCAGACACCACCGAAGAACTCGACCTTGAAGTTCTGTGCACAACTCTGTAGCAGCGAATATTATGGGATTATCTTCACTACAGAAGAAAGCATCACTGACTCTGCAGTAAAAGAAATTCTCCAATGCCCACAGGTTGCTGCTGTCTCCCTCACCTTCTCCAGGTCTGCACAGCTGCCAAAGTCCTGCTCTGAGAGGTAGCTGATGAGGGACTGTCCTTCCGAGGGTCTTCTGAACATCCCTTCCCCCGAGCGGAGATACTGTCCAGAGTCTAGAAAAGCAAAAGGCAAACATATGAAGGAGGGACCTGCTGCTATTCCCATGCTAACAAGCCCTGCCCGTGCCCAGCCAGCATCCCATAAGCCCATGCCAGAAGCTGAGCCCACTGCAGCTGATGGCAGAGCCTGACCAGGAGCAAGCACACCCGCTGAGGCTGACTGTACTCACCGTACTCCATGTAGAGGGAGCTTGGTGTGCTCAGTTCACTGTTCTGTGTGGAAGCAGAGACTGGCCCTCTTCTTCCACCTGGATCGCCATGGGACTCTGGAAGAGAAGATGACACCAGGCACACATCAGTATCCCACAGGATACACAGGATTAAATGAAAAGGACTCAGCATCACATAGGCAGGCACAAATGGGTGAAAAGCAAGGAGGGATATCTTCCTGTTCCATGCCATGGCTGAGGACAAGCCCAGAAGGGGACAAAACTTGAAGGGTGTTTCAGGTAGGAGAGGAGAAGGGGAAAGGAGAAGCTCATGAAAGTCACAAGAGCAGCTGAGTCTCAGGCCTTCCTCTCTTTACTCCCTAACAGATCTGGTGGATACAACAGGCTCCAACAAGTGCCTCTGACAGCCTGTTCTAGCTAGAACACCTCTGAGGGAAGAGTTATCCCCCAGGACAGTCAGGGGACAAGGGGAAACCTGAGTCTCTGAGAGAACTGTGAAGCTCCCAGCCCTGCAACACAGCCTGAATGACAGCAGGAGGCAACTGAAGGACATGCCCTTGCTGAATGAGAAGCTAATGTTGCCTGCACACTACTCTGGAGTCTGGGCTACAGCGCTCAAGGTGGCCTACCCAGACTGTGGGCAGGGCTCTGCCCCACACAGACACCAAGGTGCAACTCAACCTGGCAGGGACTGCCAGGAGACAACAAGGACTGGTGCTCTACAGAGAGCCACAGCTCCAGGAAGCACCTGCACAGAGCAGCTGAGTGACAGAGGACTCATGAAGAAGACTGAAAGCAACCCGACTGGAGCAGAACAGGAGCACATAGGTATAGACACAGAGCAGGGGTTGGCTGACATTCCAAGCACAACAGATGGGCAACATCATCCTCTCAACCTCCTATTCCTCTCTGCTCACAGCTTTGTGCTATAACCCTGATGTGGCTGGAGCCTCCTGAGCCTACCAACACCATCATCTCTCTGCCAAGAATATAAAGCAGCAGTCAATAGTATGAGGTTTGGGATTAACCCACCCCACAGGCTGAGGGACAAAGAAGACCTGTCAGGGTGAGAGGTTCTTGCAGCTACTCACTGCAGCCTGGGAGAGGATCCTACAGCCACCTCAATCCCGCTGAAAACCACACAGAAATCACTTTGTGATCACCAGCCTGGGTGATGCCATGTGCCAAAACAGCCTACTCCCGAAGGGTAAAGGGAGTCCTCAGTATCCTGTGCTGGATGAGGACATGGAGCTGGACAGGTCTGTCCAGATGCCCACCACCTCCAGAAAGAAGACTTCCCAGCATTTGAGCCCTTACCACCCTGATGTGAGCTCAAGAAACCCACTGACACTGGTGAACAGATAAAAAAGACAACATTCCAATTTTTTGAGCTGCTGACTCTATGCATGTGAGGGAAAGGAATGACAGCATCCCAGCACTTCTCACGAGGAAACCTGCCTCAAGCCCAGAAGAGCACCCAGGAGTCCCGGCTGTGGGTGCAACCAAAGGTGGTTGGGATACAGCTGAACTCAGCCAACGTCACACTTTCCAGTGCCACAGATCCACTAAATGAAAAGGAAAGATGTTCAAGCCCACATCTGCTGCCAGCCTTTATTTGCTTGAGGTGTGATACAAAAACCTCTCCTGGCTTCTGTTGCAGTGGGGTAGAGGGTAGGGCAGGGGACACAGCTCAGAGACTTGGTGGCAAGCACTCCCTAATGCCATGCAGGGGAACTGGGCCACCTTTCTGGGTCTGATCCACTGCTCCCAAAAACCAAGCTGGGATCTTCAGTCAGGATACATGCATAAACCTGACTATGCTTCAAAGCACCAGCTGGGACAGGGAGAAGAAAGACATTTTTTGTTTGTTTTCTAGATGGACACTAATGGGTTGATGAAAATCCTGAGCTTGATGCAATGATCACTAATGAAGGGCTGTTGCACTGGCTCCCAAACCTGCCACTGGATCTTCTATTATAATGGTGATATCCCTGAGGCCTCCTGAGCAGACAGAGGAGGAGGAGGGCAGCGTTAAAGGAGAGAAAAAAAACAGACTGGTTACTATTCAGCAGGGACCTGCGCTTCTCCCATGAAGGCAGTACTGGTGGGCCCAACTCCCACAAGGTGGTTATCCCCTGATACCCCCCTCCCCCCACAACATGCATTCACCCACTCAAGAGCACAGAAGGACTCCGCTGATTACCAGCATGATGACCCCCAAGCCCCACCCAGCCCAGAGCCCTGTCATGGCTCCATGCCCTAGCCAGGCAAGAGGAAGCAGGATGGCTAATCACAGCATCGCTGTCATTTTCTAATGTAAAATCTGTCAATACCAACAATAGCCCAGCCCAGGGTGTTCTGGGAAGCAAGCTGTCAGCTGTCAGAGAAAGTAAAGGGTACACCAAATTTTCCAACATTGTTCCCCTCGTTGACCTAATCCCCGGAGACAAAGCAGTGGTCAGCATCAGCCTCCCAGTACCATGGACTCCCACACCCCAAAGCCATCCTACAAAAGCTGCCCCCTTACCATGCAACTTCCCCGAAGCCACGTTGGTGTCCGAGTGTGAGCGCATGTGGCTTTTCTTGAGGATGCTCTGTGGAGCTGATGTTTGTCCCTCTGAGAAGCTGGACCGGCGCATCAAGCTCAGGCCTCTGCTTTCACCTCCACTTGCTCCCTGCTCCCCTAGGGAGTTGACAGAGTCCAGCTTCTGGGAGCTGCTGGAGGAGAAAAGTTTGGAGCTACTGCTCTTGGTGCTGTTGGTACTGGCACTGCTGCATGCCCGGCCCCGGCGCCCTAAGTTCCCAATGGCCAGGTACTCTGGGCCATCGTTAACATCGCTCTGGGGATCATCCTGACTTTCCGTCCAAGTGTCCTCACTCTGGCTGGTGGTGCTGGAGCTCATCTCACTGGCCGGAGAGAAGGGATCTTTGGGCGAAGGGAGGTGAAAGTGGTTGACAGACCCAGGCTGTTCCAGCGGGGACCTGCCCTCACTGAAGGAGGAAGACCGGCTGGATGGGCAGTGGTCCTGGGACTGGCTGGCACTGGAACTGACAGAGGAGCTCGCTGGTCTCCTGTCTGGACAGAGGCAGAAGCAGGCTGTCACATACCTTGGTAGAAACAGACCAGGCTATAGCAATAAGCTTGTGGCGTCACACTGGCATGTCCTCCCACCACGGGCAAAGGCCAGAGATTTCCCTCCCGTCACTGGCAGAGATCTTTTCACACCCATTAACAACAAATCCAAGAGCAGAAAAAAGGCAGTCTTTTCTGGGTCTATCCTGAGCTTTCCAGTCCACCCTCATTACCTGAGAGGCCAGAGGAGGCCAGATGGTGGAGGCTGGAGAAGGACCCAAAGCAGCGCTGCTGCGTACAGCCTGCAGCAGGGACATACAGGGATGCAGGGAGGGCAGTCAGGCTCTGGCTCTTGGTCACTGGAGGTGCACCATCGCTCTTCCTGGTAAGCTGAAGAGAAGTGCCATCATTAATACAACAGCACTTATGGGGCTACATGTCAAAGGAACAGCAACAGAAAGAAATTGACCTGCAAGTGCCTGGCCACCGGGCAGCAAAAGATGCACCAGCTTCGTGAGCAGGGCAACAGGGGGGGAAAAGTGCACCCGCAGGAGGGACACAGCTCTGATCCCAGCTACACAGCAGGGTCATGGAGAAATTACCAGGTTCTCAGGGAAGCGATCCTGGCAGCCCAGTGCCCCAGGTGGATGGCTCTCATATCCTTCAGAGTTGTGGTCACACATCTCTCTCGTCCGGTCAGGAAGATCTGAGGCGCACAGGGATGGCAGTGACGTGCCGGCCAGCTGAAAGAACACAGCCCCCATTTAACAAAGCCTCATTAATTGCTCTTCTCTGGGGAGCTCCTTCTGGGGAGGAAGCATCTGGCATGGGGCTGCATGGAGGTTCACTGGCACCATCATCAGAAGTTGGCATCCAGGTATCCTGGGGTACTACTTGTGCCCTCTGAGCATGGCTGTCTATCGTGACCAGGCAGCTCTGCTTGTTGACCCTGAAGCTTGGGACCGTTACAGGGGCCTTTAGAGGTGCCTCTTATATGGAACTGGTCCTCAGGTCCTCATATTCAAATCCTTAATGCCTGCCAGAATGAAGCTGTCCCACTACAGGCTCCACAGAGTCACCTCCTCTACTCTGACCCCTGCCAGGCTCACACAGGCAGTGTAGGGAGCATTTCACCACTCTTCTCCCCTTTTGGAACTCCTTTTGCTACTTCATGTTCGGTGCCTTGTCCAAGAGCTCCATGTACCCTGAATGAGGCCTCACACAAGCAGCCACAGTCAGTCAGTGTCTGGGGAGAGTCAGATGTAAAGCTGGGGTCTTAACTCACCATGGAGGTGTCGATCTGAGCCAGAAGCCTGGGGTTGTTCTGCTCGACAGCCTCCAGGCACTGCAGCATGGCCGTGACGTGGGCGTCACTGAGCAGAAAGGCAGTGTCTGGGGAGAGAAAACCACTGCTCAGAGGGGTCCCTCCCACCTTCATGGTCTGATGGCACTGGTTGCTCACATGCAAGCCAACTTTACTGCTGTCTTCCCTCACTCCCATATGGCTAGGAAATGCCACCAGCTAGGCATTTCCTACAAGAAGGGACAGGCTCATTTCTCTTTACCTGAGTAGAATTTCCTGATGTATTGTCGGTTTCCCAGGAGCGGTCTCAGCTGCACTGACAGGCAGTGGCACTGTAGGCTGTGCTGCAGCCACAGCTGTGAAATGGCCTGGTCCCCTGGGCCCTCTGAGTCAGGCTGTCTGCTCTCCTGCAGGCTGATGAACTGGAAAGGGATGTTGGGTGCAGGTTAGGGCATGCAGAGGCAAGCAGCAGAACAGAGATTGTTTCAATCGCACAGCTTTGGTTACCCTCCGGCAGCTTTCCTGCACTGGTCACCAGCAGCAGAAGGAGGATACGTCCCAGCAGCTGCCCAGCCACCAGGGAGGCAAAGGCACCAGGCAGGAATAACACTTCAAAGGTCAACCAGTGACCAAAGTCCTCTGACAGCCACCAACACTATGAATTTCTCCTTTACGCTCTCCCACCCATGTGCCTCACCCCTGACCTGGAGGGACCCCATGCTCCCAAATCTAACCTGACCTTGACAGTATGGTCATGCTATTGCTGACACATTTACTGGTAAAGGTTACAGCAACACCTGAGCTGCTGCAGTTTGAAGAGCTGGAGTCACCCCTCACCTCCCTGCTGCAGCAGGCTGGATGCAGGAATCACCAGTGGTCACGTCCTTGCAGTAACCATGGATGTCAGCACAGGGCAACCGAGGACCAAGACTGATCCTGCATGCCGGCAGTCAGCACAAGCCAGGAATAGAAGAACCAAATGCATGGTCAAGACATAACCCAGAAATGGGACAGACCAGACTTTGAGAGATGTGCACAGCCACATGAATCATCCCGGCGCATACAAGGGCTGCTTGTGCTGGTTCCCTTGGTGATGCCACTGCAGCCAGCTGAGCTGAGCTGAAAGCTGTAAGAAATAAGCAGCCAATTGTCTTAGCCCAGGCCATGCTGAGCTCCCAGGATGTGACCTGTACACAAACACACGACTGCTTCAGCCTCCGCAAGCCATGGAACTGCTTTATGTATGGCAGGCTAACAGCCAAGGTGATGCTATTCCGCTGGCAAGGCTTGCAGCCCAGCTGCCTTCTCCTCTCCCCACTGGGCACACAAGGCCTCCCCACTAGAACCCACCTTCTCCAGGTGATGTGCAGAGCCAGGACTCAGCCAACAAATGTCCTTCACAAACTGCCAGTAATCCTTCTGCCTGCAGCACACCTGCACAGGACATGCACAGTTAGATGCTACACTCAAGTCCCAGTTCAATGACAACATCCCCCATTAGCACCTCACTACTACAAGAAGACAACCCCTAAACCTGGCAGAATGGGCCAGAAAACAGACAGAGGAAGAGCAGCACTGTTTTACTGAAGACAAATAAAGCAAGTGTATAACACAGATTGGTAGATCCAAGGCAAGTAAAAAAACACTGGAATGATGTAGATAAATGGTTTCCTGCCTCTCCCATGGTGACTTCTCAGTTGTGGTCAGCCTACGAGTGACCAGACAACACATCCCCTGAGCTTCTCTCCTTCAACCAGGTAGGATGCCAGTCCCTCACACTGTGAAGACAGCAGAGGTCTTGGGACAGGACATAAAGCCTAAAGGTCTCACATCCTTGCTGCAGTGCAATAAGGAACCTAAAGGCCAACTGCAGGTCTGCCAAGTTCAAGGCTGACCAAGTTCCCATATCACCATTTCCTTTCCTGCTGGAGCCAGGACCTGAAGAAGAGTCCTGGTGTTTCAGCACTGCAGAATCAGACCTCAGTGAGGGGCCACAGAGGGCAACAGACAAACACATCCCACCAAAACCAGCAATCATTGCTGTACACTGATGCAAGCCAGCACCAAAGGCACCAGCACAGCTGCACGTCCCAGGTAAGAAATTTGGAACTGCATTTCTATCAGCTTCTTGCCTCAGTAATATTCAGAAAATTATTTATTTTGTTCTTAGTTACTCTTCCTGTTAAAAAGGAACTGCGGCAGAGTTGTTGTTTCCTTCATCACTCTACTGGGTGTAAGCACAACCCCAAAATGTCTCTCTTGACCAAAAGACTGATTGTTTTTTTTTCTCCCATCTGCATTTCCTCTTTCACAAGCATCAGAGTAGTGGGTTCTGTTTTGTGGTTTACTTGTTTGGGGTGGGGGATGGTTTGTTTTTTCTTTAAACTAGAGAACTAAGACAGCAGTTTTAGTCCTCTAGATTGAACTGAAGTTTTCTAGACAAATAAATAAAACTAGTTCAAAAGCTTAAAAACATGTGCATATAGATTTTTTAAGTTCTTGTTCACTTATTCCCAGTTGTAGGGAAAAAATGGTAAGAAAATAATAAGTAAAAGGAAAGTATTTCACTGGAACCACCATAAGAAAATTGCTTTTAGGAAGCTGTATTTTCAGAGGCCTCTCAGCTTTTACAGCTTGCTTGGTGTCACATGTACTGAAGTAGGAAAGACATTTCTAAGTAAAAGAGCTGCCTTTGCCTGAAGTGAAAGCATGGAGGAAAGAATACATGGTCCTGCTTTGCAGGTCTGGCATGAACTGTTATCAATAGAAAAAGGTAAATCCTTTAATTCTCACCTCCTGAAGCCTATTGATAGCATGACTATCAGAAGGGAGCACAGCACTCCTCACATATAAAAGGTAGGTTCTTCCTCTGTGGATCTTCCAAAGAAGGTCTCTGGTTCATACCACTGAGGACTAACAGGAACAGAGCAGCACCATATTGAATGCTGACTGCAAATTCAACAGATCCAAAGCACAAAGCACCATGATGGGATGAGCTGCAAGCCTGGTTCTTCCTAGAGGCTTATAAGCCTGCTCCTGGACCTAGCTGGCCCATGCAAGCTGCCTGAGGCTTCTCTGCATCTCTCTCGGAGTGGCAAAGCCACCAATGGGAAGCCTGGCTCCAGGGCACACCCTGCAGACTCGCTTCATCTTTCCACTGTAAATTAATTGTGCTGGTAATTGCAAGCTGAAGGGGAGATCTTTGGGGCTCCAAACACAAGCAAAATTCTTCCAGGCAGCCATGGAAGGGGGAGTGGCTGGGTAAGCAATTGCAAAGCACAATGCAAGCCTGGAAAGAGAGATCCCATTCACACAGAGCGTGGATTTGGCTGCCAGCTCCCATTACTAACACAGCTAACCAAAAACTGCAAAGATCTGAGGTTTCTCTTGCCAGAGCTCACTGGGGACTTGTCCAAGAGCAAACAATATGGGACTGATTCATTGCAAATGCAACTCAATCACTTGGCTGCAGCAGGAAGAAAGGAGAGAGGCTGGCCACCTCGAAGGTGGACCAGACAGAAAGAACACAACCACAGCACCTGTCAGGCAAGCTTAGTCCCTGCTTCAATCATTTCCCTCACTGCTACAAGCACTGTGCCCACTCAATGCTATGAGCACTGAAGCAAGCTGCAGCAGGACCATGCTACCTGCTTGTGATAGGCACCAATGCTGCTACAGACAGACAACAGTGCCCTACCTTATCATGGATGAGCCCATGGTAGAGGATGCTGTGCATGTCTCTGCAGAGCCGTTCCAAGCCACCATACTTGGACCAGACATTTGGGTTGCTGGTGGACACCAAACCTTCCACTGTGGTCTTCAGGTTGCCCAGCAGCTTCCAGTGCTCCTTCCTGCAGAGGAACGCAGCAAGCTGTATCAGACGTGTAGCAAGAGGAACTGCACAACACAGCTGTGGTGTTGCGCTCTCCAAGGAAACTCTGGTCAGGCTGAAATCTTTGGTAGTCCCGAAGCTAGCAAAGGTGAGCTAAGGACTTTACACTTCCCTGTGGTCTGCCATGGATGGTTTGTGGACAAGAGGCTGTATAGTAATGATTCTTCTGATGACTGGTAGCCAACACCAATGCGGTCTCAGGAGACTGCCAGAACAAAGACTGACGGCTCCCACAATATACCACTTGTTTAGCACAGGCCAGCATAGCTGCAGGATATCTTTCCAGCTAGCTTCTTGCTTGCTTCACTCACACGCTCTATCAGAGACTGCTCAGAGCAGCCCATCAGGAGCAGAGCAACTGTAAGGCACATGGCCACCACACATGCAAGGTGTGATGTCTACCACAGGCAGCAGACACTGGCCACACTGCCTGCATTTACAGACACATTCCCCAAGCGATGCCCACCACATTGAGCACTTCAGCACTGTCAAGCTGCAGAGGTGCTTCACTCCAAGGCTGGCAACTCTTCACCTGCAGCTCTTCTCTGTACAGCTGCTCTCTGCTGCCTGAGCTGCTGCAGGCACAAAGTTGTTTTCCTTGCAAAAGCAGACCTTAGCAAAATGCAAACTGCAGGTATACTTTAGAGTTTACATAGCATTTCTCATCAATATCATCCCCCTCAGCTACCCTGCATACAGCAGGAAATCACCGTTACCTGCCATCAAGTGGGATTGACAATGCAGAGGTAATGTTGTTTGCCCAGGCAAAGGCAACTTTTGGGAAGGAAACTTTGGACGAATGAGGTCCCCACCTAAGCTGCTTAACAGCGCTGCCAGCGGAACAGCAGCTGTCAGAAACAAGTATTTAGATTGGAGCCACTCTTTCAGATGCAACAGGAGTGTTGCAAGGTTTATTTGGGGGTGTAAATGAAAAAAAAAAAAAACAAAAACAAAAAAACACCTCTGCAGAGTTTGTAACAAAAGCACCTGAGGTGATGAGGTGACAGCATAAAATAGAAGTCCAGCCTTTGGACTAGAAAGAACAAGCCACAGTGTTTTGGCTGATAATCCTTCCCACAGCAAAAAAAACAA